>JANHFO010005194.1:50120-64578 GCA_032468095.1 Pareas carinatus
GTGTAAATGTGATTTCCTTGGACAAAAATGTAACCAATAAGAAATATAGCGTGATACCACCTTATCAGATCAGAGGAACTATGTCCAGTCCATTTATTAAAAAAAAAGATTTGGCTTTATTCTTTATGAATAAAATCCCTGTTAATGTTTATTTTAAAAGAATAACAATAAAATTATATGCTTAGTTCCTTAATTCAAAGCCCATCATTTATGATCTGGCTTTGTATTGATTTTTTCCAGAGACACTACTGTCAGGTCAAAGACAAGCAGAATCTGTTGTTTTAGGTGGAAACGTATTATTTCCATCTGTTGAAACAACAAAATATTTCGCACATTGGCACATCAATTCATGGAAATCAGACATGTGCTCAGAATGGGAAGTTTTTGTACGCCCTTTTCTGGAGCCAGCTTGACATCAGTTAGAATTTTCTCTCTTTTTTTCTTAAGCATGGGTAATCAGAATTTGATTTTACTTGTACTTTAACCATGTGTACTTAGAACTACATTCTTACATATCAAAAACTATTTACTTAATCATACCTAGAACTGGGCAGTCTTTGAATAAATCACTACTGAATAGCATTGATAAAGGAACCAAATTCACATTTTTATATTAGGTACACATAAAGACAGTTTTACATTTCACTGTGAAAGGACTCTTACGTAATACCAATCACATATAAGGAACATGACAGAAAACACCCAGTCTCTATTGTTTAAAATACTCGTCCTAAAATTATTGTAATCTAGGAACTAATGCTGCTGAGAAAAATTTTCTCTTGCATTTTTTCATATCGGTTCTCATTCAATATGATGAAAGAAGTTCTGTTTTGAAATTGATTTCAAAGGAGTATATTTCAGTGCACTTCTCATGGGTGAACAGTGATGTTCTTCCCTATGTACAGCTAGGAAATGACTAAATGTGTATGTGATTGACCTCTCTATCATTGGCCAATAACTTATCCCAAGTTCTGTGGCTTTCTGCATTTCACTTAAATCCCTGAAAAGACACCGAAAGGCAATTCCTCTTAAGATTAGGAAGTGTGAACAGTCAGGAAAGCTTCAGAGGGACGAAAAAGATGTGTAACAAAGGACAATAGTGAAAGCAGAAACACTACTTTCATCTTCAGTGGGCATGGGAACACTTCAAAACATCAAGAAAAAATTGGACAACATTCTTAAGCATGAGAATAAGATCAAAAATGTTTCATCTATAGATAGCAAGGATAACTGGATACGCCTTTTTCCTGAGAGTTCGCTCTGGGAAGGAACTAAGCAAATTTCTAAGAGCCTCAAGGACCATTTCCAAGAAAGGCCCAGACAGATAAACGCTTATAAACAAGGATCAAGAGGTGTGAAAATCAGGTTGGGAGGGGGGGAAAAGGAAAGTAAATCAGGGAGTGAGAAGAAAGCCAGTATGAGATCTCGCTTACATTTTCCCCCCTCGACTCCACATGGGGTTTGTTTGCAGTAAAGAGCTTATCACATAGGCTCCAGAAGGCGTGGGAGGCTGCAACTGCAAATGGCTTACCTGTATTCTGATTATGGGAATGATTGTTGACAAAGGCTCTTTCTGCAGTGGATAAACTCAGTCTAAGCAGACAGAGAGCGACTTCATTAAAGCCCACGTGGTTTGTAACAGCTGGCTTGGGAGGCTGAACTAGCCTACCAAGTCCTAATCGGTCTTTGTGCTCTTAGGTCAACGTCCTCTTCCAGCTGCAAGGCACTAAAACCTTTGCGTAGCCACATCTGCAGCCCAAATCTTTGGTTTGCTTCACAACATTCCTCATTTTTCACGCCTGTGACTGGTCACCTAAAGAGAATTGGTGATTCTGCAACTATTTAATAACCCATATTGTTCCCATAATTCAGGTCTAGTTCCTCACTCATGGAGATTAGTCCCTCCATTTCACATTTGGAATCGCCTAGCTAGAACAGAACCAGTCAAGAAGAGATACATTTTATTTGTGGTTTAATTGTTGCCATATTGTTCTGTTTTTTTAAATCAGGCCCTTGTGAGACTGATGTGGTATTGTCAAAACATACCACACAATTTTTGAAACAATAAAGTTAGCTAATGCACAAAGCAAAACAAAGGGAAGAATCAGGGCAAACACTTGATCAATCTTAGGGCAATTATAGATGCCTAAACCCCAAAAGTAGGCAACAAAATGTTCAAGCCTCTCTTTTTGGCGTCTGAGCCTCCCCTGTGTTGCTTAAAATGGTAGAATCCAGTAATTTCATTTCATTTCTGCTTGTGCGCGAGTTGCATGTAAAGGAATGATGGCTACCAAGAGATGTGGGTCAGCAACAACTGGGGGATGGATTTATAGAGTTTCAGAAGAAATAGAGACTTCTAGCAGTCTAATTTTGATATAAAGTCATTTCTAAGCAGTTGCTCAAGTTGTGAGTAAGCTAGCCAGAATAAAATTGCATGGTTGAAATGCCTTAATATGATTGCTTTGTGCTTTTGCACATCCAGACTTCCTTTTCTGAGACCACCTTAATAGATGTTTTTCTTGATTCACTCTGTTGGAATGCTTAAAAAAGTCGTATGTAGTAGGGAGCAGCTGGTTAGCTTCACTGATTATTGAGCAATATCCGTTTTCTCATACACACTGAAAATTGTAAGATAAGGTTTAAGCTGTTGCTGAACTATAATGCCAACATATAGTTCCGACTCAGCATAACATCTTTTTGTTAATTGATCTACACAGGCATCTTTGTTTCCTTCTCCTAGTGTTATCTACCTGCCTGATACCTCCTCTGAAGGACTGCCATTTTCAGGGATTATGTCAGTGGTCCCCAACCCATGGGCCATGACCCACTACCAGACTGTGGCCTGCTTGAAACTGGGCCACGAGAGAGATGGGCAGGTGCATGTGTGACACTCCACTCGTGTGAGCAGCATGCACTTGCACTAATGTGTAACGTTCCACTCATGTGAGTGCAAGCACCCTCTGCACAAATAAAGCTGTGCACATGTGAGTGCGCCTACTCCTCACTCCCCCTGCACCAGGCCGGGCCGCCAAGGTGAAAAGGTTGGGGACCAGTGGATTATGGAATTATAGCTTTTCAGCTGTGCCCCCATTCTCAGGAATATCAGGGTAGATATTCCAGAGATCAGAATGACCCCTAATCTCCAGATAACCTTTTAAAATTTGGTTTTTCTACAAGACTACATGATGACTCTCTTTGGTGAGGAATTATGCTTTAATTTTTAGTCTACTGAGTGAAATATTTGGATATATGGATTTGTTCTATGGCTATTATTCATAGTGTTCCATTTAATTTTGTTTGTAATCTGAATTTCGAACAATGGGAACTTGCATACTGATCAGAGCCAATTTATCTGAAGTGATTTATAAGCTTTGCAAATGCATAAACTTTACTATTACTATTTATTAATGTTATTGTTACTGAGCGACATTGACAATGCAATACCATTCTGCCTAAATATAAAGGACATCTACTGGGCTTATGTCTTGCAAATAAAATTTGTATTTGAGCTATTGGCAATTTTCTGCCACAGAAGTTACCTTGATAGTAAGAAAAATCAGACCAAGTTAATAGCTGATGCTAATTCTTGCTGAGGCCAAGGAGAGATGTGAAGACATGGCTGTTTGGTTCTGCAACTAATTTAGCATGACTTTGAAAGAAGATCACTTCCAAGGTTCTCTCAATTGTTGCAGTGTCCAAAATGTGACATGAAGATGAATAACTGTTTCCTAAACCAGTTTTTGACATCTAGGAACAGGAGTTCAAGGTACTCCATGGGAGGTCATTTTCCTTGTGACCTCCAAGCTATTCCTTGAGGCTATCAGGAAGAGACTGTGGTTAACAAACAAACAAACACTTTCAGAATCCTCAGTTGATTGCTAGTTGGATAAACCATTTATTATCTGTATTGTTGAAAATCCACCATCTGCAACAAATGGGCTCTTTCAACTAATACTTTAAGACTTTAATGCTGAGAATTTCATCTGTCACAGTGCTTCAATGTCTGTGAAACATTAGTGATGTTTACCGATTGTTCAACCATTGGTGAAGTCAGCATGGTATCATTGTATAAAATGATTCAGGGCCCAAGCATCTTTTGGGAGAGTCCACCACAGACTCTCAGCTTAGTACCCATTTTATATACAGTCATACCAACCTGAGGTAATGAACCATAGCAGAAATTACATTTTCTATCTCTGTGAAATTACATTGAGCAGTGGGTATTCTAATGAATCTGATTTTAAGGGTGAGGAAACTGCAGTATGAAGAGAAATAATTAAACATTCTGTGGATGAACAGAGTTCAGGTCACATGATTAGGAATTCCATCCTTGATGTGATTTAATGTGTTATGATAAGCAGTAGACTAAACAAATAGAAGCAAAAGATATGCACTCAGATGTATAAAACAGCTGTGGGTTGGAAAAAAGAAGGGAATATGAAGGGATGAGAACTTGGGATGAGTAGGAATTCAAACATATTTTGGTCTTATCCAAGGTTGGATGGGCCGCTGTGTCTGGAAACAAAGCGCAAAAGAGGAACACATTGTGTAGATCTTTTTTTTAAAAAAAATGATATTGATGATACATGGCGATTCTGTGAGCAACAAAAAGTAAAATTCTCATCAAATAAAGCATGTAAAAATGATCACCCAGTCAGGGTGATTGTACAGTTAAATCTTTCTTGTGAATCCTTATTTGTAGTTCCTTTTTTATTCTCCATTTCTGATTGTCCAGTTCGTATTTATTGCCAGATATAAAAAGATGTCAGGTATGTATTTTCACGTTCAACAGAAAGAAACAATGGGCTTGCATTTACATTAGGATCAGATTGAATAATTATTCTGACAGTCTCTCCATTCATGGCCAAGCAGGGGGATTCTTGGATAAAACTCAAAATAGTGACCACAACTTCCTGGTCAAAGACATATCCCCCTTTTTTATGTTAGTAGCTTGAACGGTGTATGTAAAAATAGAGGCAGGGCTTCAACAATCATGGAGTCATGGCCACCAGTGTTGATTTTTGGTTCCCCACCCCCTCAGACATCTTAAGTGCAGGGGACCTTGTGGCAAAGCCATTCTTGAACATGCATGTCATAAAGAGAAACAAATCACTCCACCATTCAAACCGACCATTGAAATGTAATTGCACAATCACTGATGCCTTGATTGTAAACTGAACCTCAACAGCAATTCATTGTTCATAAAGTTGCTTGTTTCGGTTTTATAGCGTTTTTGTTTGGCTCCAGCAATTCTCATATCTGGACAATAGGTGTGGTGATACATTGAGAAAACTTTCTGTAAATGTCCTCCAGTGATTGTGATTGCATCGTGGATAAGGATTTCTGCTCAAGGTACTTCTCTCCAATGCTTGGGAGTAAGATTGGTTTACAGCTTTGTTTTCTGGAATTCTGGATAAACTTCTCAGTATTATGATTGGTAATATTTAATTTGTAAACTCCGAACCTTTAATAACAGTCCACCAAATGTTATTGCAGTGACTACCAATTCTTTTGGGCTGGTGACAACATTTGGAGGTGTGTGTGCATATTAATGGACACTCTCATTAAAAGGACATTCTGTTGGAAGTGTGGCCAGGCATACAGGAAAACACCCACTTATCATGCAGCAAACTGATAAACAGGCTCCTCCCCATCTTCCCTTGCCCTCCTCTATGACTCTACTTTGTCTGTTCATGTCTATCTTTTATCTAGAGAGAGACAAAGCACTGGTTTCTCATCTGCAATCATTTTTATCTTCTAATGTCACAGTGCTCCTGTGTTACACGCAAGGCCCATAAGCATTTTCAGAAGGAAAGGTGATCCTTGAAGCTGGCATTTCATTCTGCAACATGCAAACTTTCTGTTTCCTTTTTTAGAATGAACATCATAGACTAATCTTGTAGACCAGTGATGGCGAACCTATGGCACGCGTGCCAGAGGTGGCACTCAGAGCCCTCTCTGTGAACATGCGCACCGTCACCTCAGCACAGAGAGTTGTTTACTAGAAAGCCAGAGGGATGCGGGGCTCCCCTCTCCCTCTCCACATGCACCTGAGGACATTTCTGACATCAACTACCCCCCTGTCCTGCAGCCTAATGGGAGCACTTCCTTCCTCTCCTGTTTGGGGCAAGGCGGGCAGCTCAAATGCAGCACGGAGTCTGTGGTGAAGGTGAGAGAGAAGAGGAGCTAGATTGGAGGGGAGCATAGCTCACAATGAGCTGCAGAAGCTGGGGTAGGATGTCGGGAGGCCCGCAGCAGGCCCCAGAAGCTGGGGGAGACCACTGGGAGAGCCATGGCAAGCTGTGTTTAGGTTGGGGCAGGCCTCTGAAAGACCTGCAGTAAGCTTTGGTAGCCCATGGGAGGGTGCTAATGAGTGGGTAGGGGTGTCTGGAGGGATGCAAACAGGTGCAGGGTGGCACCAATGGCCCAAAGGGGGGGTACATGTTGCCGTGTTGGCCCTTTGTGATAAATAAGTAGTTTTTGGGGTGCAGTTTGAGCACTTGGTCTCTAAAAGGTTTGCATAATGTAACTATTAAGGCTATAGGAGATGACTTGGGGTGTCTTCAGTGAGGTGCCCAACACAGAAGTGTTGTATTTTCCGCTGTCAAATGCAATTTGTCAGGGCGAATTGAAGCTCCTTACCTCGTGGCCTTGACATGACCCCTTCAATAGCAATCTCATTGCCAAATATGAGACCAAAATGCCTCTTGTGGGTATTGGAAGAAAGAGGCTGACGCTCTATAGCAGAATGAACTTTGACCTCTGAACTTGTATAAGTTGTTGTGTGCACTTTTTCTTTGATCCAATCAAATTGCCCATCACAATTTGCAAGTCATAGTAAATTATATTGATAAACAGAATTGAGATGATATTTCCTTCTTCACGGAAGTGATCCCAGGATGAAAAAAATAATTGCATGGCACTGAAGAAAGAAAAGTGAATTCCTGGCATATGGATTGAAGAGTGATTGTTGTTAGGGATATATGGGTTATGGTCCCTTTAAGCACCAAATTGGTTGGTTTACAAAATGGCTGACTAGCTGAGTCATGCTGAGTCATGCTAATTGCTTTAAACCAGAATATGTAGTATAAAAGCAATTGATTTGCAAGCAGTCACTCTCTCTACCTTCCTTCGATATTCTACAACTGCTTTGTTCCTGTTTTTGATCCTGTGTATTGTTGCTGAAGATTGCTGGCCAACTTTGTTGGTGAAATTGCTGGAGAAGATTATTTGCTAACTTGGCTAGTAAAAGGACTGCTTGACTGTGCATGATAACTGGACTGCTGACTTAGAAGACTGTACTGTGTTTAACTTTCTGTTTATAAAGACTTTTATACCTACTGTACTCTGCGCCTGTGTGATACTGATTTCCATCACTACTTCCTAGCTCACAGCGTTTTTCGCTGCACGCACCATCTGCTTGTTCCTAACATTGATTCTAAGCTCGGGGTGCTAACACTGGTTATGGACCCAGGTCTTTGCGGCTAAGGAAGTTAGCGTGGACTAAGTCACACCACAGAAGTTACATCATAGTCACAGATAGGATGTCACAAGAAAGTATGTCAAACCTACCCATGATAACCCGATTGGATGGCACCAACTACGTTTCCTGGTCCACTAAGTGCAGTTTGCTCTTGAGGAGAGAGGGGCTATGGACTGTTGTAGTTAATCAACTGGATATAGCTAATTTGGATGACACGGTTGCTGCTGACCGGAATAAGCTGGAGGATTTTACCAGAGACAATGAAAGAGCTCTGTGTATTATTGGGCTAACTCTTGGTGACTCTCAGCTGGTCCATGTGCGTGGTGTCGGGTCTGCTGCCAGATTTATTTATTTATTTTATCTAATTTATATACTGCCCTACTCCCAAAGGACTCAGAGTGGTGAATGCTGGAAAACCCTGAAGAAGCTCTACGTTTAGAACAGTATGGGTTCCCATATTGACTTAACACGAAAGTTGTTTCGAGTGCGTCTGCTTAAAGGGAATGATATGCTAGATCACCTAGAACACATGAAGAAAACCCTGTTACAACTTAGCGACTAAGACTTGGTTTTCTTTGAGCAGCATCAAGCATACAGCATCCTGTCATCGTTGGATGAGTCCTATGATGACTTCGTTACTTCGCTAGAGATATTAGCCAAGCTTGACTCTTGACTAGGTCAATTTCAATACCAGACAATTCTGGATGACTTCAATTATGCTTAGTTGATAACTTCTTTTAAAAACACAAAATTGCAGTGGATGGGGAAGATTTAAAAATGCCTGGTAGTCAGGTTGTTCTCCGAGTCTTGAACTAGAAGGTGGAAGAAGTTGTGGGCTGACAAATTTGACTCATTGAGAACTCAGATGCTTTTCTGTTGCTTCTTGAATTTTCCAAGGATGGTTGAAGTGAAGCATCAAAGAACAGGAAGGCCCCAGATCTGAAAATATAAAATCCAGGGGTATCAGCCTTTGTTTGGCAATGAAACCCAGCCCTGTATGATGAAAGCGGGCACTTTACCATAAAAGAAAAGACCACCTTGTGTTGGGTTGTGTGATTTTAGCTTCCACACTTCATTAATTTCTTGTGAGGGAGATAAATGATTTTTTGCCAAAATGAAGGAATCGGTCTTGAAGAGGCACAAGATCTTTTCTTATTCTGGCTGTACCAGACACAATTAGCCTCTATCAAGCCTCTCTTCTTCCCTCACCTTGCACTCAAAACACCAGACCCAACTCAGCAGAATGGCTTATTGGTAGAAGGGCAACTTCAAACTTTGGGGTTAATTAGCATATGCATGGCACTCTGCTGTAATTGGGCAGGTTCAGTCATAACAACCCCACTTTGTTCTCACTGTCATCTCAGGATGTACCTCTTTGCTGGCTGAGGGGCGTGTGTGAGCGAATAGACTGATTTGCAACTCTTAACCCATATATGTTTTATAAATGTCTCTGGTACATCAGACATCATCTTTCAGCAGTGTTTAGACCTACACTATGCTCTGCAAGATATTAGCCCCTCACATGCATCTGTGTGTTTCTGTGTACATTTACATATAGAGCATCATAGAAATCAAGGGAGATGGGATCAAGTCCATTGGTAAACATTGATTTAAGAGGAGTGGGGATGGGACCACTATCCCCTCTGTAGCAAACAGACTTCAGTTCATTCTGACAGTTGGTTTGCCTATAAGATCAGATACCTTCTCTTGAATCCCACTCCCTCATTGTTGATCTATATATCTAAAGGTTATGGTCTAAAGTGATGTTTCCTGATCTTGGCAACTTTAAGATGTGTGAACCAATTCCCTGAATTCCATAGTCAGCTAGGGGATGAGGAGGAGAGGGTGAACTGATTAAATCTAAATCTAAGTAGATGCCAAAAAATAATACCTGAGAATATGCATTCGCCAAGTGAAGATATTGTCAGACTCTCCTGCATTCTCACATGAATCACAAAACCAAGTCTAAAACACATAGCAGAGTTTTATTGAATTCTTTATAGAGCTATCAGGGAGAGCCAACCACATGCTGAGATGTCCATCGCAGGGAATGGATTCTTGGGAGGTCACATTCAGTTCAGCAAACATCCTGCCTGTTGACACAGCTGTTCCTTGGGCGACAATCTGCTCACCACAGCAACCAGTCACCTGACCGGCTGAAATAGATAGCCCAGGACGAATTTGACAGATATATATATTGTGTTTGTGGAGAAGAGCATCATATGTGCTAGCCAGAAATCTGAACACACAATACAGTTAGAAGGATACCTAGAGAGATCAGATTAAAGGATTCAGCTTTTCTTTACATGTAAAGAATGCATGCATCTATTTCATATGGATGCATTCTTGAAGCTTATGGGCAAGGGGTCTTGTACTGGCCTTTACCAGATTCTGCTATTGTTCCCTGCAGGCGAACCTGCATCTTAGGAGAAAAATTGATCAAGATGTTTTTAATGGAGGCAGATCACCTGGGACATGAACCCAAGAGAGACTAGGCCTCCTTTAGTAAGGAAGGAAGAATCACACAGCAGAACCTTTATTTAATGGGCATCCATTGAGTGACCTTCAGATGCAATGAATCAAAATCCTATGGTAGTAACCATACTCTACATCACAACAGTACTTCAGTCAATTTGTTTCTGGGACAGCTCTCCATTTAAAGATGTTTGCTATATTCTCAAGGTCTCTAGCACAAGAAGCTATATTCTAAGAGGCCATAGTTGACTCTTTACTTTTCAAGAGACTTTTAAAGATCCTTATCCGAATTTGTTTGGTTTTTATACTGTATACGATGGGATTCATAAGTGGTGGTACTAAAAGATAGACATTGGCCATGAGGATGTGAACAACTGGGGAAGCATTTTTACCGTATCGATGGATCATGGAGAGTCCAATCATTGGTGTATAGAAGGTTAGGACAGCACAGATATGAGAAATGCAGGTATTCAAGGCTCGGAGGCGCTCTACTTTGGAGGCAATACTTAACACAGTTTTGAGAATTATAATATATGACAAAACAAGCAATACAGAGTCAAAAACCATAGAAGATACAACCACCATCAAGCCATAGATGCTGCTGATTCTTCTGTCTGAGAGCACCACCTTCAAAATATCCTGGTGCAAGCAGAAGGAATAGGACAGGACATTCATCCTCCCATACTGCAGACGCTTCAGGAGAAAGGAGGTTGGGAACACAAGTAAAGCAGCTCGAAGGGCCACTCCCACCCCAATCTTGATGACCATCTCATAGGTCAAAAGACTTGTGTATCTCAGGGGGTTCCAGATGGCCATCAAGCGATCAAAGGCCATAGAGAGTAGAATACCAGACTCAACAATGGAGAAAGTATGGATAAAGTACATCTGGACCAAGCAGGCATTAAAATAGATCACACGGTGGTTAAACCACAGGACACTGAGCATGGTGGGCAAAGAAGCAAAGGATAAGCCCAGGTCTGAGAGGGCCAGCAAAGAAAGGAAATAGTACATGGGCTCATGAAGGGTTTGATCTGTCTTGAGGACAAAGAGGATGGCACAGTTCCCTGTGATGGCCATAAGGTACATGGAGCAGATAGGGAGGGAAATCCAGAAGTGGTGTTTTTCTAGTCCAGGAAAGCCTGTCAAAAGGAAAATTGGGGGGCTGTCAGTTTTATTAGAGGATGACATAATTCTGCCCCAAGAGATGCCTCCTGTAGCCTTTGATGAGTGCTGTAAAAAAAGAAAAGAAAGGAAAGGAAGAAAAGAAAGAAAAGAAGCCATGTGTTAAATGAGCAACTCAAAGATCCTTACTTCTTTAGCTGCACAGCTGAGACTTTTTTTCCCACTATATTAATTTGGACACATTACAAAAAGGTCTCTGGAGAAGACTCAAATACTGGAAAAAGGAGAAGGAAAGAGAAGAAAATGACCATCAGCAAGGGAGATGGACTGAGATACAGAGACCTAAAGGATCAGGTTGGCCATGGAGAAACTCTATCCATGGAGCCATTAAGAATCAGTCACCAACTCAATGGCACATAATCAATTGATTTATTACATTTTTATATAACCTGACTTCCAGTGACGTTGGGAGGCTGCAAAAGCATGGAGGGGTATACCCAAAACCTAATTTCTCAAACTTACAATTTTTTTCAAAACATTTTTTTTAGTGGTGGATGTATTACCCTTCGCAATCATGCAATAACAATTTAAATTTTAAAAAGAAGAAAAATGAAAATAGAGACCTGGCGAGTTATATAATAAAACAAAGGTAAAGGACTTTTGTTAAATACAATTTAAGATCAAAAGGTCGTGGGTCAAGGTTGGGATCAATAGTTTTGGGGATCACTCTTTTTTCCTCTTTCTGGATGAGAGGAACATTCGGTCTCCTCTAGTATCTCCTTGAGAGCCAGTTTGGTGTTCTGATGAAGGTACTGAGCTAGAAACCCAAGACCACGAATTCTAGTCCTTAGTCACATAGCCAGCTGGGTCCTCTTGGACTGGCCCCCCTCTCTTAGTCCCAGGAATAAGACAATGGCAATCCACTTCTGAAATCCTGCCAAAGAAACTGCAGGGACTTTTCCAGGATCAGACACAATTCAAAAGAAGAAGAAAAAAGTACCTTCTTAGTTCTGCAAGAGTCCTGAAAGTTTCCAACAGCCCTCCAGGCGGCTCCTTTAGTATCCTGTAAGCAAGAATGTCCTCTATAAAACCTGGGGACCTGAAAGCATACAAATTAGCTAGAAGATCCCTTTTCACATCTTTTCTGATCTGCACTATTTTTTTGTCTTTTCGGTATCACGGCAGTTCATCCTTCCACGTAAGGTTCATCAGTCCAGACAACATGTAGCCACCTTGATTAAGATGGATGCACAGGGACTTATCAAAGGGGGATTACAACAGATGTTAAGAGCTTCTGGTTAAGAGTCCTTGGAAGTGGCTGATTCAGGCTATAGCCCTGCAAATTCTTTAGACCTTAGCTAAGAAGGTACCAAAGAAGAGAGTACTTCTCTCTGGTCCAAGAAAAGACCCTGCAACATCTGCCAGGAAAGAGTTTTTATACGAGGGAGGTGTTGGTTGATTACATCAGAGAAAATTGCCTCTGGGAGCTACTCGCAGCAATGTTCTTTGTCCATGTAGTCTCTAAACAATTCTGGGGACCAACAGTGAGAAAAGGTATAGCTTCGGGTTAATCGATTGATCCCTTGGTGCTCTTGAGCTTGTTTATTTTTCTGAAGAGATTTTCATTATCCAACTAGGTAACATCTTCAGTGGCAGCTAGAATTTCAGGGAACCTTGCTAGTTATCAGGCATCTGCCCAGCAGACTGAAGAGGAAACACTGAAGCCAGCTCACTATTCAGAACTATTCTGGGTGGCTTGCAATACAATAAGAATAGAATTATAAAAACAATTATAAATATAGAACAATTAAAAATCAAAAATAGATACATAAGTAAATAAATTTCTTGGCAGTAATGCTGATGACCAACTTGCTTAAAGAAAGTTCCAAAATCCTTCTCTTTTTAAAAAAACAAAATCTCTTTATTATTTACAAAGTTAAAATCATCGACATTTACATACATACATATTTTCATTTTTCCCTTCTTTCCAATAATTCATTCCAACAATTCACTGTGAGGTCTTTCAGTTTCTATTCCTTCCCCGCATTCAAATCATTCCAATATTTACATTTACCTTAACAATATTTACATTATTTCTAAACACGTTCTTTGTCACTTTAGATTCAAGTCCGTCAATTCTCAACATTTTTATATAGCTTATCTAAGTCATAGCTCTTCTCCATTATTCAACCATATGATTTTTGGACTTTACGAAACCAAAGTTGGAATGTGTTTTCTCTCGTAAATAATTTGTCTCAGTCCCTTTTTTAAATTACTATGGTACTTATACTTGTAATAAAAGTTCTAAGTCCCTTCTTGTTCTCTTTTCTACTTTCTCATCTTTACCTTCCTATTCCTCCTTACTTCTTCTTCCATCCTTTCTCTTTCCTTCCTTTGCCTATTCCTTCTCACCATATTTTAGATGTTACTCTTGTGGTTTTTTAAGTTCTCTTACTTTAAAGAACCTGTGTATTAGTTGCCTATCCTTCTTATCCTGTCCTTCCTTTCCTACTAAACTATTTATCCTTCTTTAAATCTTATGTTATAGTCTTTTATATAAATCTTATTCCTTCTTTTCTTCCAACAACTTTCCCATCTCTATTCCCTGATCCTTCTTTACCCCTCTTTCATCCTTCTAGCTGTTGTCCTCCCATTTACCTAATTCCTACCTTCTTCTATCCTCTCATTTCTTTCTTCTTTTCTTCCTTTCTCTCTTTTTTCCTATTCTGTAGACTCTCTCTTTCCTTACCTGTTATCATATTCTTATTCTTTCACCTTCCCTTCCTATCCTTCTTCTTCACCTACTTTCTACTTCTATTGTTCCATTCTACATTGGGCAATAGTTTCTCTTCATCTTGCGTCAATTCCTCTTCTTCCATCTTGCCTGTCTTTACTTGTTTTGACCTTGTTCTAACCATGCGTAAAATTTGTTCCATGCTTTATAATATTTTGATTGTTCTTTGCCCTTTAATCTTAAAGTGAGACAATCCATTTCGGCACATACTAGAATTTTTAATAAAACCTCTTTTTCTTTTGGTGCCGCATCATCTTTCCAATGTGGGACATACATTATTCTTGCTGCTGTAAGTATATGTATTATCAGATATTTATGTTTTTTACTAATATTTTTGTTATCATTCGTTAGCCCTAATAACTGAGGACATGGACAGGATCCTGGGACGACTGAAGGCAACCACATGTTTATTGGACCCGTGCCCCTCCTGGTTTGTGCTGGCTTCCCGGGATGTAACACGAGGCTGGCTCCAGAGTATTGTGAACGCTTCCTTATGGGAGGGAGTCATTCCCGCCGTCTTGAAAGAGGCGGTGGTGCGGCCCCTCCTCAAGAAACCGTCACTGGACCCAGCTGATTTAAATAAT
>JANHFO010005194.1:83453-96492 GCA_032468095.1 Pareas carinatus
ACTCGTACTTGCAACGGTTGGAGCATCCCAGGGTCCTTTTGTGACCTTCCGACAAGCAAAGTCAGCGTGGAAGCTGGATTCACTTAACAACCGTGTGGCTAACTTTAACAACTGCAAGGCTTCACTTAATAATGGCGGCAAGAAAAGTTATAAAGCGAGGCGAAACCCACTTCACCAATCTCTCCTTTAGCAAGACAAACTCTGAGCTAAATTGTGGTCAAAGTGGAATACTGTACAAGTAGTCCCTGACTTATGACAGATCACTTAGTGACCACTTGAGGTTACAACCCACTTGGAAAAAACTTAGCGACCGTGTCTGTTACAAGCTCTCTGAAGTTTCAGTAGTTGTGCATTTATGGATATAATGTGTTCCGGCCACAGGGTTGTGCTTTATGTTGGTTGTGTATGTGCGTGTGTGCTTGACTTGGCAACACTGGACACTAAGCTTGATCAGAGGGTTGGGCTAGATGACCTCCGAGGTCCCTTCCAACTCTGTCCTTCTATGATTCTGTAACGGTCTCCTGCTTGAGCAGGGGGTTGGGCTAGATGATCTCCAAGGTCCCTGCAGCCAGAAAAGCAGCAAAAGCAACCAACAGGAAGTCCACTCCCCCGCTGGAGTCACACTGCCAGTTCGGCCTTCGGGGCAGAGCCAGCCTCCCTCCTCCGCCCTCTGGCAGCCCACTGGCTCTCCATCGGGCGCCCGCAGCCAGTTGTCCAAGTGGCGAGATGCTCGTGGCGAAATAGATTGCACGGAAATAGCGGCACTGAGTTGGTGGTGGCGAGATGGGCGCCACCTGCTGGACACACTGGGTTGATGGTGCCGAGATCTCCCATTCCCCTTTGATTCATTGCTGGCCAGAGCTGATGAGAGTCGTAGGGGAACATTTACACCCACGGTCAGATAGGAGAGTGGATTCCGAGCCACTTGCTCTATTTAGGAACCAAAGCGGATTGCTCACTGAAACAGAAATGTCTTCCCCTGCATTCCCCTCTCGGTGCATGCAGCCAGAGAGAAAACTTGGCAGCCTTTTTTGTCCATGGTATTCCCAATGACGCCAGTGGAAATGGGAGTTCTCTGCCCAGGGTGAATGTCACAATGTGGCAGGAAACATTTGCCTCCTCCTCCTCCTCCTCGTCCCCCCACCCCCACCTCCACTTTCCATGGTGTCAACGAGACGATTCCTGGCATGCTTGTGCAGCCACCCCTCTTTTCATCTGAGTCGTCTTCTTCTTTTTAAACTCTCCCGAATGCTGCCAGATGAATGTATTGGGGCATGTTAAATCTTGGAGTAAAGATTCCCATCTATGGATGGGAACACAATTTGGCAGAAAAGCAAGTGGCATCATTTACTTGGTTAGTGGATTAGTCACGGAGGGCTGAGTGTGTGCAAGGGGAATTGGCTGATTTACGCTAAGTTAAAAGGTGCTGGAAGGAGGTGTGGGGGAAACGGGGGTTGGCATCATTTGGCCCAGGACTTGCATTCTGGCCTCTTTCATGAAAACAATGTTCCAAAGTTGCCCTGCAATCTTCACATGCTAGAGCAGTGGTCGAGAACCTATGACACGTGTGCCAGAAGCGGCACTCAGAGCTCTCTCTGTGGACACGCAAAACTCAAGGCCCGTGGGCTAGAGGTGGTGGCAGCCTGCAGTGGCAGCAACAGCCCTCAATGAAACTGAGTTTGACACCCCTGTGTAAAGCAAATATTTAACTATGTACAGTAGATAGGAGACATTCTAGGACCATAGAAGAAAAATCTTGTTTGGGGATGAATTGTGCTAAAGTACTAATTTAATCACAGCTTAATTTCAACCATTAAAAGGTTCCTGCTATTGTGGAGTTTTAGATGGCTATATTTTCTACTTGCTTGGGGCATGAGATGCTCTTCGGCCAATACCGATGCGGTTTTGGGTACGTCAACATCACGTCTGAATGCTGTAAGCCCTGGCCGCTTACTATCAACGCTGCCGTTTTCTTCCCACAGATATTGACGATCCTCTCCTCTTTCAACTCATCCAAACAATACCGGCTGGAAGGCAGGTGGGGCAGCAAAGACTCATGGGATAAGTCAAGCCCCACACTTCAGCCCTTCCACCCCTCAGCTGGGTCTTTGGGGAGGCCAAAGTTTAGCATTCTTTCAAAAGAGTGCTAGATCTGCCTTCAGAAATAGATCAACTGATAGCTTAGTGGCACAGCAGTCATTTGTGCTGGCAACTTTCACTCAGACACCAAAGGAACAAAGTCTCTATCCCAAGTACCCACAGATAGTTACCCAAACTCATCTCACTATCCATTAAGGGCAGCAATTCATGTTTTGTTCTATTAGTCAAATGGCTATCGCTGGTGGAGAACATGCAGCCAGGGAGAGGAATCTACTAATTGCTACCCTTAGATTGTACCATACAAATACTATAGGGACAGCACCAGTCACAAATCTCATTACTGAGACAGAATAGCCTCACTTTGGGACTGTGCAATTTATGTCTATCGATTTTTCTGCTGACTCAGGAGCTGGAGAATGTGTGGCAACCCAGCTGTGAGGAAGAGTTTTAACTGAATTGCCAGGATTAAGAGATTACTAGGTTATAAGGGAGAGGAGAATACAGGCGGTTTGGTTATCCTGTTTCCAGTTTCTCCTTCCTGACATTCTCTCTTTGGCATGCTTTCATTTTCCAGAGCCCGTTTTGCACCCTTTCTTTCTTAAGTAGTAGCAAGGCTTCTGCTCTTGTATTTTTAAAAAATCTAGTACTGTCCATGAAGGCTTCCTTGGTGATGAGACCTTGGATTTGTGCTTGGAAGTATTGTCCTATCTGACATTCTCTGTATCTGTTACACTTCACGTACTATAATCCCCAGCCCGCACAGCCATTGATGGGATCAGATGAGAAACCAGGAAGTCGTCAGGTTGGAAGACCAAATTAGGATTTGGTGCAACTCTTACCCTACACAAAATTGCAACTAGCAATTAATCATTCCAGGCAACTGGGGTGTTTTATAAGAGCGAAAGAGCATGAACAATGTAATAAAAACAAAGCAACTTCATGAGTGGCAGCTGCATGATCCCAAGATGGGATGCATCATTTTTTGTTGCCTCAACACATTCCCTTCAGGGAATGAAATAAGAAAAGGCTGCTCTTAATCCTTCTGCACTGTTTCTTTCTGGGGTACTTTAAAAAAAACCAAAAGGAAAGAAGACAGCTGGAAGTGGCACCTGGGATGGTGGGTGGTGAGGAGGGGAGGGTTGGCCTCCATGTTTAAAATCTTGTTATCGGTCCCAAGCAAACCCACTGTTTTGTATTAGTGATTTGTAGCATTGTTGTTTACTTAAGCTATCAGTCAGCCAGACACACTGTTTAGATCCAGCGGCCTTAAGAACCATTTACAAGCTCTTGGTAGATTGGCTGGACCAGACAGAGGAGGCATCTGGCTGTCAGTTATAATTGCATCCTGCACCAGGAGTTGTTTTCAGAGATGATCTCTGTTCGCTTTGAACCTGATGCACAACAGTTTCCAGCCATTAACGCAAGAGGTAGAGTCAGCCTATGGCTTGAGCAGAGTTTGAAGCAAAGATTTATGAGATATGCCAATCCAAAGAGGAAGGAGGGGTTGTTTTACAAAAGAGCTGCTGTTTGAGGCTCCTGGGTTTTTAATGATACAACAGCTTCCTTTCTGGTCTCGGCAATGTGGCCTTTGAACACCGAAAGAAACAGTGCATCAGAAAATTATTTTCATGGTGTTGCTATGTTTATAGTTTCCTGTTGTCTTTTCTTAGAAAATCCACACCCCTGGATGAAAGGGTTTAACTTTTTAATACTTCCTTTCTCTCTCCCATCTAACATGGAAGGGCTGTGATTTAAATTTAAAAGCCTGGATAGAACACGACATAATTTTAAAACATAAATCCTAATCTTTGTGATCTGTTTTAAGATGCTACTGACACGACATTAATTTCTTGTTGAGATTCCTGGATAAATCCGTTGTACAAAGTCTTGGTGTTTGTGTCAAAAAACAATGAGATGCCACAAATAGTTTCCAATGTCAAGACACTGAATTCCTTTTTATATTATAGCTCCATCTCTTACAACACAGAACTTGACTGAGGTTTGTGGTTAAAAGAGAGTTGTTTAAAAACACACTGTGCTAAACCAAGATGAAAAACAGCAATTCATTGCAGTCAATAAAACCTTTGATTTCAGTGGAAAAATGCTCTTAATCTGTCCTCTTGAAATCAGTAAAATAATTAGATGCTGGATTGTGCTATATAACATTATTATTGCCTAATCATTCATCAAATGTCAGTCTTTAGGCTAGGTATTCTCCAATGATTGAGGTTTTAATCAAGTGTCTAGGAATCATGGAGGTAGTCTTATGATATACAGGAGGATCTAAGCAAAATACAGTATGTTTTGGGTTTTTTGTTTGTTTTGCAAAATCAGTGATGTTGCATCTGGTAAAATCCCTTCAGCAATTAAATTGACCACTGTTTGGGGTTCATCACATTTCATATTTTTTTCTTTGCTATCTACTCACTTACTTCTAGCTTGATATCCAAGAAGATTTTGCTTTAAAGGATAGCGTATCATTTGTTTTGTTCAGTAATATTTGAACTTAAGCGTTTGTTTTCAGATTTAGGTTTTTTTTTAAACCCACTTGTACCTAGCTTAGATTGGTAATAAAATTCCAACATCAGTTGTTTTTCCAGTTTTCTCCAAATGGTTCGTTTTTTTTCTTGTCCCCAAATTGTATTAGTATCCTGTAGCCTACTGACCGTGAATGCCCAGAAACCATAGCACCCATTGTGGTGTTAATCTGGCTAACAAATAATCTAGTATGGAAACTGAATTTCTTATTTTCACCATTATTAATGGGTTTTTGAGATACTTAGTTTGAGGGAAACAGTACAATCTAATTGACTAGCCAACTTTAAAATATCTGTGGGCCATCCTATGGAAAATATCCTTCTCGGGGTTTTCTAAATAGCTGAGTGAAATGTTCTTCAAAAATATCCATTGTGTAGAATATGTATAGGGAAGGAAGAAAGGAAGGAGCAGGGAGAGAGGAAGGAAGGAAGGAAGGAAGGAAGGAAGGAAGGAAGGAAGGAAGGAAGGAAGGAAGGAAGGAAGGAAGGAAGGAAAAGATTGTCAGCTTACAACTCTTTAAGAGTACAATAAGATCTCACTATTGTGGTTCATAGAAGTACTTCATGGCAAAATTTTGTATACAGCTGAATAGGCACACTGTTTCCTCTCAGCTTCAAGATTAATGGCTAGAAAGTACATTGCTGTTCCACTCCTGAATTCTCCCTCCCTCCCTCTCTCTGTTTCTCTCTCTCTCTCTCTTTCTCTCTTTCTCCTATTTCATAGCAAGATGTGGAGAGTCAGTCTGGTGTTGTGGAAAAGACACCAAGCTAGAAATCAGGAGACTGAATTCTACTCCGGTCTCAATCTCTCAGCCCTTAGAAAAATGTTAAAGGAAAACCACTTTTGAAAGTTTGCAGTATCTGCACCAACTGCATTCTGAATAGTCTCTTTGCAGTTTTGGATGAAAAGTATGGTTTAACTATTCCTTCACCACCATTTTATTGTTTTCTGGTTGAAGATAAAATGGTGGCTATAAGGACTTCTACAGGCAAAAATGTATACAATATTTAGCATGCTGTTTTGTTGACAGGGAGAGTTTTTTTTTCTCTATGTGCCAGAATCCTTCATCTTTCCTTTAGTTTAAAACCACATCGTAAACCTTTTACCTTTTAAGATGCTATAAGATTCTTTGATCTTGTTTTGTTTTATTTTTGATACAAGGGTCAACTACAGCTACAGCTTTCATAAATGTCTTGATATAAGCAATTCGGGAGCTTAAGAAACCAAGGATCTGAGCCCAGTTTGTGCTGTAAGGAAGCTTTCTAATTGCTTCATAACAATTCTATTGAAATAAAGGTGACTATTCTACAGGCAGATGTAGATGCGAGTGGTGATTCCTGAGGACACCCAAATTTCTCTGCTATTCCAAAATGGAATAGAGCTCCAAGAACGGAGTTGATCTACCCTGTTTCCCCAAAAGTAAGACATCCTCCGAAAATAAGACCTACTTACAGTTTTGCCTCTCGCTGAAATGTAAGGCATCCCTCCAAAATAAGACCTCCCCGATAATAAGGCCTCGGACTTCCGGTTCTGGGCGGCCTCGGTGGAAACATAAAACATCCCCTGAAAATAAGACCTAGCGCATCTTTGGGTGCAAAAATTAATATAAGACAGTGTCTTATTTTCGGGGAAACACGGTAGCAGCCTATTTTCACCTTGTGCATTTTCGGAGCAGCTGGATGTTGTGGTCTCTTTTGGTTCGTTTTCTTCTGACAAATGAAAAAGAAGTTCAAGAGAAAGGAATTTGGTCATGGTCATCGCCTAAACAGTAGAACTGAAATTTAAATCCAGCCGGAAATGCCACCTTTGGATTCGGAGCTCTTCTTTTGGTCTTTCACTCTCACATTCTAGCTCATAAGCTTCAGAACAAAACAGAGGAATCTATTTCATACTGAAAGAACATTAGGAAGAAAATGAAGGGCAAATTAGTGATAATACTTGAAGAAATAAATATATGCTTGTGTAGCTATTAATATCCTAAGCAGTCACATGAGACAGGCACTGCTTGAGGACAGTGAGAGATGTTCATCAGTGTAAGAGGATACACTTTCTGTGGTGTGTGTGTCTGATGTAATGCTATTTATGGCATGAACCATTTTATAGTCTTTTTGAAATGTCAGATTTGTAAAAACAAAAAAGATTTAGCAGTAGCAAGTTTCCTAAAACCCAGTGTATTGTGCCAATGTAGCTGGAAGCTTTCTTTTCTAATATATTTGTATTACGTTCCCTGATGGAAGGAGTTATCTGGGTGCAGCATTATGCACATTTGCCACCTTGAGTTATTTGTAAAGTAATAAAGACGGGATAACAATCTAATAAGTAAATAGGTAAATAAGTAAGTAAACAAACAAACAAACAAAATATTTACCTTTCCGTTGAGACTTCAGAACAGGGACAATGGACAGATGTCCATTTCTGAGGAGGCTGCCACCTGGTGGCCATGAAGCAGATGGTGAGTGGCTGACTCATAAAAGTCAGGGAAGAAATTCAGTCACTGGGGAGTTCACACAGTGCACAGCTTTAAATATCTGGTTGAGATAGATTTATATTTCAAGGCAAATAAAATGGAACAATCCCCTGGAGTTTAGAATTTCACCGACTTGTCAGGTCTCCAGCCAAGTATTATCCAATTTTCACATGCAATCTGGTTTGTGAGCTGGCTGTGCATTTCAACATGTTTTATTTTGGTGACACGGTCATATTTCTAAATAATTTGATCTCCAAATATCTGCATCACATCATGACCTTGCCAGAAAAAAGGAAGAGGGGGGAGGGGGAGGAGGAATTTGCTCCACTGAAATTACTCTGTCTTTCTTTTACACAGAATCCTAATGGAAAAGAAATGTTGCTTTTTTCTGCTGGGTTCCTAATCATAGTAGGTGCAGTTAGATTTTCTGAACAACAGGAAAAGAACCTTTGGAAAACCAGGTATCTCAGAAAATCAACATCTAGGTAGTGTATCATGTTTGAAGGTGGAGGAGAAAGAGGATTGCAGCCATAAAATAAAACAATATCCGTATGAGGGGCATCTTTTTAGCACATTCCTAATACTGCCTTACTAAAATTCATTGCATCTTTTATATTTTCAGATAAAAAATCATACTGTTACTCAACTCATGTTCTGTCCTTTCCATTAAGGTGTAATATGCATACCTTAAACATGTGATGAATGAATAAATAAATAAAATGTCATGCAGCACATTTTCCTTGTCTACAGGGAAATGTGTAAGATGCCATGTATTTCATCTAATTAGCGTGGTAGGGTTTTCAAATTATATTAAAGGTAAATTAGTGTCTGTGCAGTACAATAAACCCATGTACATATGTTTATATGTCTCCGTCTTTCATACATACAAGGAGAATCAAAGTACTTCAGTGACTCTACTTAACACACATATCTGTAACCCTCATGTACATACACAAAGAACCATCCACTCACTCAAGCTTCTCATGGGCATAGCTCAAAGTGAAACATTTTAAAATCCTATCAGATTTAAGTACAAATGTTTTAACATTTATCTGGTTTTATCACTGATTTAGCAGGACTTCAACCGTGCTTCAACTTGACTTGAATAGGCAAGGTAGAAAATACATAGAGGTTAATAAAAAATACAGACACAAACATGCACAGACACACACAGAGGCACACTTTTCTGTGAGATGTAGGTGAATTGCTTTAAGGGATGTAGAAATCAGATCTTCATCTCTCAGTGAGATGAGTCCTGTAATATAACATGCATATGGTACATTCAGATAGCATTAGACCTCAGATCAAACTCAAAACTGTACAAATGTTAATGCAGAAAGGAATAAGGCAAAATGCTGCACATAAGAAAGTATGTCAGGATGGTGAGCTTAATGTCTTTTCATTGCATATACATATTGTACACAGAACCCCTGGGACTCATCATTTTCTCTGCTTCTATGTACATGGAAGCTCTGCTGCATAACACTCTTTCTGACTTACTTAGCTTTTCTGTTTCATTAACATTTTTTTAGTAAATACAAAGTAAGTTTCCAAAGGCAACACCCAGATACTAATTTATTTTTGTGCCAAATTCCTCTCACACATTGATAATTGCATTCAGTGTAACTATTATTGTGTAATTAAACAGTCAGCTACTTTTTTGGGATCCGTATGTGAGATAGGTACATGTATACATATGGATTAATATAGATCGCAAGCCTGCATTTTGCAAGAGACCTCAGTCAAATCTGGACCCAATTTTGCATTAAAGCTTCCATTGATTCTCTGCCATCAAGTCTACATTGACTCTTAGTGATCAAACAGGCCGATTTTCTCCAAAGGAGTCTGTCCTCAACCGAGTTCTTTAAGTCTTCCCATAGTGCACCCAATAGCCACTTGACTCCATCCATCTTATGGGTGGCCATTCTCTTCTTTTTTCTTTTTACCTTTCCCTGCATTGCTAACATCTCCAAAGAGCAAGATCTTCACATAATATACCCAAAGTAGTATAATTTGAACTTAGTCATTTGTACCTTGAGTGAGAAACATGGTTTGATTTGGTCAATGCTTTATTTGTGTTTTGCATTTTCTTGGCTTTCAATGAAATTCTCAGGAATCTTCTCAAACACTGAAGTTTAGAAGCATTAATACTTTTTCTAGTCTGCTTCTCCAGAGTCTACACTTCCATAGAGAATCAGATGAAAAGATTATGATGGGCATTGAGTCAACAAGTCAGAACAAGAGGTTGTGACAAGCATACTGTATTGCATCGATTTAGAATGAACCATACAAAGCACTCCTCTTGGGGGGTTTTTTGTAAAAAAAAAAAAAGAGAGCTTTTCTTGTAGGAGCCAAGAAATTGCTTCAGTTGAGATCTTCCTATAGAGGTTCACAAAGTATATTGAAAATTATCATCCCAGATAAATTGCTTTCCTAGATATTATTGTATGTTTTATTACGTAAAGCTCATTTACATGCTTTGTCCATAGCATTGTAACTATGCATCATATGAAACTGGCATATTTGCCTGCCTATTTTTGGTGAACAATGTGAAGAATTTATCCCACGGGGAAAGAGATTTGGAAGTACAGATGGCTAGGATACACTCTGCTAAGAATGTAAACAGAAAAATATCTTTGTTGACTTATTCTTTTGTAATCAGTAATAATTAGTTATTGTCAAGGGATGAATTACATTTTACGTCTCACAAAACATGCCACGAGCAAAGCTCAATGAAGAAGGGGAAAAAACCAGGAGACACATTTCTGCTTCCATCCATTAGTATTTCCTCAGAATTATTTGGGTTTCACAAAGAACGAATACTTATTAAAATTTACAGCATCTTTTCTTAATAGCTATTCAGTTTTCAAATTTCTGGCATTCTTCAAATAACATGAGATAAAATAAAAGTCTTTATATGACCCAATAATTTAAGTTGGACTCATAAAGCGTTTACAGATCCTTTATAAATTGAAAACAGCTTTATAAATTATAGATTTATGTTTTATTTACATCACTTTGGCAACTAAAGTTGGGTCTCCTTCAAGCTAAGATTAATGTCTAGTGACTTCATGGACATATCCATGCATCTTTTCTCAGCTTCCCAGTTTGAGGTCTTCCTGAGAGAATCTCATCCAAGAATCTCGTCCAAGTACTAACTTGCCCTGACCCTGCTTAGCTTCTGAACCCATGATGCTGAGCCCCCATCTAGGAAGATTAAGTTGGCAGTAACATTATTCTATAATGAGTCTCAAGAATGACTCTTTCATAAACTGAAATGAGGAAATCTATGAGTATCTCAAATATATAGCATGGGCAGATTGGAGCTGCTGGTTTGAAAACCCACTTCTCTCATTCCTTGATACCAGTTCCCAAACAATGATGAAACATTTGTTTATTTTTCTTTAGGAAAGCTCTTTTAAGGTAGCTTTTTAAATGACGCAATTATGACTTTTTGCCATTTGCTTACTCTTTTTTCCTATTTAAGGACCTCTCAATCTTTGTGGGTGCTTTTATTTCTTGCTTGCCAATACTGACTCATTGACTGTCTGCCCCCTTTAATAAATAGTCAATTATTTTCCACCTGAATAAGATTACAGAATAATTATAGTATCTTCTGAGATTTATATGTAACACAAATAGAGCATTGTTGTGGCCACCATCTCAACTTTTTTGATATCTTGCACACACACACACACATGCACACAACTTTTCACCAAAATGGTGTCTAATTGTTTATTTACTTAAATGTAGAGAACAGAACTTTGGGCAACTTACCTAACAAAAAAGCCAGACCAAAAAACTAGAGAGGGATATGATATGCATCCAGGAAGGGAAAAAAGAACCACAAAATCTTACAGGGGCTCACTAGCCACCCTACCTCAAGATCTAGTAGAAGAGTCAAACCTCCAGCCCCTTTGGGACATCATGATGCTTGGATTGGGGGTGGGGAATCTGTATAGCTCCCACCTTGATGAGGTATCTAACCAATCAAAATAGCATATGTGCTGATCTCACCGACTAGCAGATAAGGCTGACATTAAATGAAGACAGTGGTTCCAGTGGAGATTTTTGTTCCTTTAATAATGATGTTTCTTACCAAGCTGAAGACAAGCCAAAGGTCCAAAATGTTTTTGGAGGGGGATGAAAGCTTTCTGGAGAACCAGTCTACTTTCATGTCAGCCCTAGCAGAGAAGGTTTATGAGCGCAATAATGGAGGGGCCATAAAGTAGGAGTAAGAGCATGGTACATACCATAGATTTGCCAGATTCTTATCTCAGTGTATTAGGGAGGAAGAAGAAATCCACCCCCTTCCTCTTACTTGAACAGACAGATAAAAGCATCGTCAGGTTTGAAAAGTACAGCTCTGGAAGGTGAGCAAATGACTGGAGAGATGGGATGTGTTAGGAAGGATTTTTGGGGATGGGGAAAGGTGGAAAGGGAGAGGCAACATGGGTGGGTGGGAGTGGAGGCACCAAAGAAAGAGGACTGGAGAAGTTTCAGCTGTGCAGGGAACAGGCTTATGAACCTATGAACCTATGGACCACAAGGGGTTTCATTGCAGCTTCACCCCCTTTCATTGTCTCGGAATGCTTAATTTGCATGTCTGTTTGTAATATGCCTCCTATTGGTTAAACTAATAGTCTAAGATCTTAGATCTCCATTTTCTTCTCTTTCATGGATTTATCTCTCTCTCTCCCCCCACATACCCTCCCTCCCAGTCCCTTTTTGTCTCCATCTCTGTCTCTCTCACTTCCTTAACCATAGATAGACTAGATAACTCAAACTTTCAGATGACAATCACATTTCCTAAACGACATACATATTGTACATATGTACATATACATATACAGGTAAAGATTTCCCCTTTCCAGTCGTGTCTGACTCTAGGGCGTGGTACTCATCTCCGTTTCTTAACTGAGGAAGCCAGCACTGTCTGAAGACATTTTCCATGATCATGTAATCCATATGGCTATATGCCAGAAGGGCATAGAATACTACTACCATCTCACAAAAGTGGTACCTATTTAACAATTCTCATTTGCATGCTTTTGAACTGCTAGATAGGCAGGAGTTGGGGCAAGTAACGGGTGCTCATCCCGTTGCTCAGCTGACAAACTCAGCATCTTTAACCACTGAACCATTATGTTGAAAGTTGAAGAAAGTTGAAAGCCGAAAGTAAAACAGAGAAATGGAAGAAGGGAAACAAAAGACTTCCAAATAATCCATAATGATATCTGAATCCAATTTCTTATCCCCAGATATAACCTCTGGCTGCATGTATGACAGGGCTTCTCCATTCACTTTAATGAAAGAGACTGCTTCACATTCTCCATAAATAAAGATATTGTTTCCAAGGGACAGAGGAAAAGGGGAAACTTCTCTCTCTCACATACCAAACAAGCTCTTAGAATTAGCCTATCAGTATTTTCTGTTGAAGACGGCCATAAGGCTTCCCCAAACAATCTGTCTCTTGAACACTGGGAAAGAATTGGGAAAACTAAGACGACTCTTCTCAAAAGTTGCTTGTGGGCCTCCTGTAGGTGCCTGGTTGACTATTGTAGAAAGAGACGATGGGGCTTGCTAGCTCTTCTTATGTTCTAATCCAGTGGTCACAGAAGTGAGCATAGTAACACAGATCACCTCAGGAAACAATTGATGCAAAAATTGCTGTCAGGTTCTACTGTTCCTTTAAAGTTTATAAATTAATTATAGAAAGTGAGTGCAGTCAGGCCTAACTTTGAAACCTGAATGAGCATGATTGCAATGTAAAAAAAAGGACTCTCGCAAAATGACTGCTGGAGAGACATTCCTAGAACAAGGTGATCTGGCTCAACTCCTATTGATTAGGGTAGGAAGTTAAAGATGCTGGATTCTAGGAGTCTGCTGGTCAAGTGTGGCTCCTGGCTGTCTGACCTAATTAAGTGGTCAGCA
>JANHFO010005194.1:120052-138202 GCA_032468095.1 Pareas carinatus
GGGTCGCCAGCCGACACTGTCTGGTCGACGGCACCCTGAGGAGGCCCTCTCTGTGGGAGCAAACCGGTCAGTGGGAGGTATTGGCTCGCAGAATGCGGTCCTGTAAATAGCTGGGTCCTAAGCCATGGAACACTTTAAAGGTCATAACAAGCACCTTGAAATGCACCCAGGAGCCCACCGGCAACCAATGCAGCTCGCGCAGAAGGGGGGGCCACGTGAGCTCTTTCGCTGGCACCCATAACCCCCGCGCGGCCGCATTCTGCACTAGTTGGAGCTTCCGGATGCGCCCCAAGGGGAGCCCCATGTAGAGACTTAAATATAAGGATTAAGTCCAACAAGCGTGGTTCAACTCCTGCCTCCAGGTGCATGTCATGTTCATGAAAAGCTTACAAGAAAATGGACCTAGAATCTCACTGTGTGGTAGCTGAGATACATGGATAGATATTTGAAAGGGCTGGCTGTACTATGGGGCTGAGCTTTCTGCATGCACAGCCAGATGCCAATTACTACTTTCTTTTAAGTTGTGGCTCTTTTTTTAAATCAACTGCATTATAGAACATTGCTAGAAATATACTTTGTGGGGCAACCCATTTTCTAGTTATAGTCAATTGCATTTTGTTGGGGCAATGACAGGTTAAACCTCTGAGGGTTATCTGGGTCACTCAAGTCCCCTTGTGACTGCTGCTTCCCTGACAATTTTTTTCTGCACACAATGTAGAATTATATCCCTCTGTGAGATTTCACAGAGGTATCTCTTATAAATAGTTTATAAAGGACTGATTAATGGTTAATAAAAGAGTTTGAAAAATTGTTAATCAATTGCAATAGATCACTACTGAGTCTGACCCTTCAATAGGATACTTATAACCATAGTTTATAACCTTTTAATGTCTGCTGCATTTGTCATTATAATCATGTACTTATAAGATGCATTTTTGCACATGGGTGTTGAATAATTTACTCATGATCCCAGCTGTCACCAAAGTTTCATTAAATTCTACCTCAAAGATAGCTGATCTAGGTTGATAGTTTACTAGCTATTTATTATACATTTCAGTTTTGCCTATTTTTCAGTTTAAAAAGATAGCTTTAAAAGAATAAAATCACAGAATAAATGATTGCAACAGTTGGTTTAGTTTGTTCAATGGATTCATCACAAGACCTCTGTAAACTTGCCACCAAGTTTACTTGCAAAGAGTACAGTGCTATATAACAGAGTATAAAGTTGAGAGGCAGGAGACACGTCACCAAAATAAGAGGACAGAAGAGGGCTCAGACTTGCATATAATTTTCATATTGAAATTTTTGCTTGCTAGAAATTAGAAATGCATCCTATAATTTAAAAAGAAATGCAACCTACTTCATTTTAATATATGAGACTGTGACTAAGTAATTGTAGGAGATGACCAGGCTGAACCTGAGGAAGGAGTCAAATGCATAATAAGTCATGAGTTCCTGCGTGATCGCAAGAGATCTCAGTCCAGTCTACCTTGTATGCCTTTCTTATCTCCCGCTCATTTCCCTTGACCACAAGTTGGTCAGATTCATGTAGAGAGCTTAAGCTTGCAATAAATTTTTATACTCATTTGAACTGCCTGAATCTCCTGATTTCCCAGGCACTTGACAGTAATGTGTGCACTTGCTCATCAGGCTGACTCACTAGGCTCAGCAGGCTGACTGGGAAATTTTGGAAGTTGAAGTCCGCACACCTTAAAGTTGCAAAGTTGCATTAATTGAAAGAGCATCCAGTCTTCTGCAACTGCCACATTCACTGTTTTCCTATTCTGAATCTCTAAATAATACATATAAATAATAAGTATGCATTTAAATTTGCAGAAAGATGTCATGGTTTAACTTCCTAGCATAATAGGGATCACTTTGGTGGGAAGGTAACAGCACTCCGTGCACCTTAGGAGTCTAGTCATGCCAGCCACATGACCATGGGGATGTCTTTGGACAGTGCTGGATCTTCGTCTTTGGAACGGAGATGAGCACTGCCTCTAGAGTCGGCTACAAGTAGCATGCATGTGCGGGAGGGGGGAACCTTTATAGGTTGAACAGTTGTAGCAGTTGTGTGGATTTCTGTTCATACAGAGATTCATTGAAACATGAATACCTAAGCTTTTGCATGCAGCTGTGTCTGTTTTCTTAGTTACCTTTCTGATCTGATTTCCAGGGCTGGAGTAGTAACAATGATGAAAGTTCCATTAAAAATGGTGGAACTTTGAAATAAGCCTGCAGAAGTTTATGGTACAAATATATGATAAATAAATCAATGCCACTAAATGCATGCAATTAGAAGTCATTACAATTAGGCCCATGCAAAGTGACTAAGGTCATTTCCCCAGGAGTGATTTACAGCCTTCTCTAGTCATTCAATCACCACTATGCCAAATGAACAGTAATGATATAAAGGCTTTATATCACTTCATTGATGTGATGCTATGAAGATGCTATAAATTGCCAGTCAGAAAATGGTGGTTTCATGACTAGCTTTGAGATGACACTTCTTCAATCAAACTATACACATAGTGGAGTTCTCCTTTGAAGAAGTGTACAGGTTTTGTGAACGGGAAAATTTGGAGGCCATTTCTGCGATGCCCCATTCCAAAGGATTCAAGTGTGGGATCCTGTTTGAAAGCATTAGAAATCCTACTCATTCTGTAAAAAGTGGACACACTGCAGTTGTCTAAGGCATAGCAGTTGCACTCATTATTTTTCTTTTCATATCATAGGGAGCATTAAACAAAGCTGCCCAGAGCATTTCCCCCAACCATAGTGCTACATTGCTAGAGTGACAATCCTGGAATTAAATGGCAGGCCAAGCAAGGCAGTCCTCTTCTCTAGCACTGATAGTTACTTTATATAGCAGGGTTGGGGAACTATGGCCCTTTTATGACTTGTGCACCTCAACTCCCAGAATTCAGCATGGCTAACTCAGGAATTCTGGGTGTTGAAGTCCACACGTCATGAAAGGGCCATAGTTCCCCAACCCTGCTCCATAGCAATAATTCACTGCTGTTTTGGAAGGGGCATCATTTAATTTACTTATTTATTTGTATTCCACCTTTATTATTTTTTTACAAATAACTCAAGTCAGTGAACATATCCAACACTTCTTTCTCCTCCTATTTGCCCCACAACAACAACCTTGTGAGGTGGCTTGGGCTGAGAGAAAGTGATTGGCCCAAAATCAAACCCAGCTGGCTATCATGGCTAAGGTGGAAATTGAACTCATTGTCCTCCATTTTCTAGTCTGGTGCCTTAACCACTAGATCAGGGGTAGGCAACCTTGGCTCTTTTATGACTTGAATTCCTTCCTGAGCCAGCATGGAATTCTGGGAGCTGAAGTCCACAAGTCATAAAAGAGGCAAGTTTGCCTACCCCTGCACTAGACCAAACTACCTTGAAAGTATTTCCTCATTTAAAGTGGGGGGAAACGGGTACAAGTGGTATGTTTATATTGTTTGTGCTGCTGCTGTTGTTGTTTGATCATGATTGCAAAGCCACACGGAGCAGGATGGGTTCTACAAACCAAGTGTTGAAGCTGCACTGACCCATACATTTATCTTTAAAACAAAGACTAACTCTGAGTACACAGCGAAGCCACATTTTTGTCCTGTGTATTCCCCCTTCCTTCTTTTTGACACTGCTTTTAGTAAAAAATTAAAAAAAACTGGAATGTGTGATCTAGTGAAAATTAACCAAAGATTATATTCTGCATAAAGTGATTTGTGATTCTAGGGACAGAGGAATCTGCCTTGAACCAAATCAGTGGCTCATCGGGGTTTTAGGCAAGCTTTTCCTAGCCTTATTTGGAGATGGTAAAGGATGCAATTTTAAAGTAACTGAGGACAAATGTGAATGTTGCTTTGTTGCTAGCTGTAACTCCTAAATTATTCTTCTTGTAAGCTGCCAAAGGTAATTGGGGGTCAGGTGGCATATAAATTTAATCCTCATCATCATCTACACAGCAGTTATGTTTAGTCAATAAATAGTATGGAAGAAAACAGTATAATTTCTCATCACCTTTTTTGGGATAATAGATTTATAAGATACTTTTCACTTTTAACATTTCTCTTTTATTTTTTAAACGGGAGGTTGTATTCATGATTAAGATCACGGTTTGCTGATTGTAGCTTATTTGTACATGATAAGATGAATGTACTTTATGATTATGCATGTATCTTATGGTTTATTGTATGTATGTAAGTATAGAGCATGTACGCTGGAGAAAAATTCCTTGTGTGTCCAGACATATCTGACCAATAAATTCCAATTCTAATTCTGATTATCATTTGCCAACCATCCAATATCATATCATTTTCTACCAAATATACATTTTATCTCAAAGATGTGTTTTTCCTTAAGCCAAACAATTTGTGCAATAGCAATAGCGCTTAGACATCTATACTGCCCCATAACGTTTTACAGCACTCTCTGAATGATTTACAATGTCAGTATATTGCCCCCAACAATTTGGGTCCTCGGTTTAGGAAGGATAGAAGGCTGAATCAACCTTGAGCCCTGTCAGAATGGAACTCCAGGCTGTAGGCAGAGTTAGCCACTCTAACCACTGTGCAACCAATTTTACAATTACTTACTTTAGTAGAAACAAAGGTCCCCAAATGCTTATTGAGAAGTGTTGATGATTAGTTATGGGTTTGAAGATATGTCAATGGGAACACTCAGTGCTACTGGTTATAACATACAATATCGTCCTCCTTATGTGACATTGACTTTATATTTTGTCTAGAAATAAATGGCTGATTAAATGCTTATTTTTCATTCAATGCAAATTAGGATAATGAAACAACAGAACTCCAGCAAGTTGAAGCTATGGAACAGGTGTAGGATGAAGGCAGGTCTCAATCTATTGGCAATTGTAGCTGTTTGGCAAAGGATTCAGTCTCATGATATCCACAGATGAGAAACATTTATAGTCATCTTTATACACACACACACACACACACAGCAATAAAATCTTCCCACATGGACAGTTGTACTGTTGAAATGGAACAAATGGCAGCCACTTGAAGCTGATATCTATCTGACTTCCATTCAGTTCTGCTATTAACTGTTTGGGCTCCAAATTATTGGATTCAAAAAGTACCTACAGATAGTCCTTGACTTTCGACCAGAATGGAGCTCAAAATTTCTGCTGCTGAGCAAGACAGGTGTTTAAGGGAGTTTTGTTCCATTTTATGACCTTTCTGGCCACAGATGTTAAGTGAATCACTGCAGTTGTTAAGTTAGTAACATGGTTGTTAAGTGAATCTGGCTTCCCCATTGATTTTCTTATCAGAAGGCCGCAAAAGGTATGACTCCATGTATCTATGACCGCAGCCATCATAAATACATTCCAGCTGCCAAGCATCCAAATTTTGATTGCACAACCATGGGGATGCTACAACGGTCACAAGTATGAAACAATAGTTATAGTTTCAGTGTCGTGGCAACTTCAAACTGACTTAATGAATGGGTGTAAATCAAGGACTACTTATATGTATCATAGTCTGTGATTTATAGGTCTTAGGACTGCAGGAAAAAAATTGAAATACGATAAAAAGTTTGGGCTCCAAATGAGAACCTATGATTTTGGTCCAATCCTCTTTGTCATCTCTCCTTCAATCTGCCACCCATACACCATTAATCCACCCATCCCTTCTGTATCACAGTTTATCTCATTTCCATCAATAGCTGCAAGAGCTCTCCCATCTTGTTATCTCGTCTTATTTGCAAGACATTTGTTGACCGCATAGGTTTTTTTATATTGTCAAAAGCAGTGCAAAGAGTAGTTCAACTCAAACTAGATCTAATAATACAGTGTGAATTAATACTTCAGCACAGGGAAGGGTATCTGCTACTGTTTCTGTACTGGAAATCATTTTTTATCATCTTTTATTTGCTGCCTCTCCCAAACCAAGTAGACATTCAGTAAAGTTTAAGTTTAAGTTTATTTATTTAGTCAAGCGTATATGAGAAAAACAAGTATAAGTAGGAATATACTATATAAACATGTAGGTATAGACAGGTATAAGCATAATAATAAATGATTACGAATAGATGGGGACAGTAGGACAGGGACGGTAGGCATGCTAGTGCGCTTATATATGCCCCTTTATAAACCTCTTAGGTATGGAGGTAGATAGTTTAAGGTTAAAGATTTGGGGATTTGGGGATGTAACAACAGCATCAGGTAGTGAATTCCAGGCATTGACCACTCTGTTACTAGAATCATATTTTCTGCAATCAAGTCTGGAGCGGTTCACTTTGAGTTTGTATCTGTTGTTAGCCCATGTATTATTGTGGTTGAAACTGGGGCAACATTCCTAAAAGTTTCCCCCAGCCTTAGATCAGTACTCACTGCCACACTTTGGGGATTTTTCCTGTAGAGGAAGGAATCCCTTGAGGAACCTGACTTCGGAAATGGCTTCCAAAGTGAGCACTTTACTTTACCCTATCCTCAGAAACAGATCTGCAGATCATTTCTGCAAGCCAGAGCAGTGGGATACGTGAACGATCAACTTAAGTAAGAGCAATTTTCCAGTTCACAGCAGTGGGATGGTGGAACAGCAGCAAAATGTGCAACACTATTACCGTTCAATTGCCTCTTTCTCTGGAGGTACCGATTTAACTTACATTGCAGTAACAAATCCACTCAGTTGTGCATTATGTTTACATCTATAGCCTTGATGCTTTTTATTGGTGAGCCACAACTGCTCATTCTGCCATGCCCAGCACAGACAATTGGGATTATGTATACCAGGTGTAGGTGCAGGTGGGCACGTAATATTTGTACTTAGGAGTGAACAAAACACACCCAAACACTAATTTAGGGTTTGACTTAGGAACTGAGTTGCAAATTGCATTAAAGGAGAATTACCAGCTTACATAATATTTTATATATTTATTTGTTATATTTATATCATGCCCTTCCTCTGAAAGCTTATGATGATTAATATGGGAATCACCCACCATTTCACTGCCCACAATAGCGATCTTTTAAGTAAGCTGTCCCAAAAGTGCTTTTTCAAAAGGCAAAGGGACTTTGTTTTTCCTTGAAGACATTCTGCTTTTCATCCAAGAAGCTTCTTCAGTTCTGACTGAATGGTGGAGGATGGAAGGATTCATATTTCTTGCAGTCATTTGACCATTAGTACTCATTCTTCAAGGAAAACAAAGTCCAGTTGCCTTTTGAAAATGTACTTTTAAGACAAACCATGGCCTGGATGACTGAGCATCTCCATAGACATTTGAAGTAGGCTGTGCTGAGACAAATACAAACTCACTGAGGGATTTTTCATGGTTCATAGTAGACTTGACCTTGGGTCTTAGTTCAACACCTTAGCCATGATATGATACTCAGCTGAAACATGGATAAACAGGAACAATACTGACAAGAGCAGGGGCATGATGTCATGTCGAAAGATCATGTGTGGAAGCAAAAGGCTTGAGACTTTTCAATGGTAAAATATGTTTATTCACAGACTTCACACCAAAACACGGTCAGAACTCTTCACACCTACTGTTAGGCTTCTTAGACTTTAAAAACTGTCCCTTAGGCACTCCTTAGCCAATCAGGAGGCAGGAGCTGGATAGCCGACGGTCTCCTGCAGCCGAGGGAAACAAGCGCTTCTTAATTTCTTCCTTCGACAGAGGAAACTGAATCCTACACATGTCAAGTTTATTTACATCATAATGCTGTCATCTGTGCATGACTTGTATGGTATAGGCCACATGTGAGTGATGGGGCAAAAAAGGAAAGGACTGTAACATGTATCTGGCAGAAGAGAAACTGGTATTGCTTTTACAGACTTTTGAGGGGAGGGGTAGAATCAGTTTTTCTTCTTTAAAGAAAAATGCATTAAGCTTATGTTAGGGCCTATGCTGTTCTTTTCACTGGTTTTCCAGCTCAAAATGATGTTGGGCATTATCACAATTAAAGGATCCCATCTGTGCACACAAAGGAATGCATCAATCATCATTCTTCTCAACTAAGGTGAAAAAGCTCCACATAAATATGAAGGTTCTCGTGGAAAGGATGGCTTAACCAAAGATTAAAGATTGCAGAATCAAGACCAAACCTTCCCAATGCAAATATAAATCTCTAATAAGTAGTTGGTTGATATTCCCTCAGCTTGGCAGCCTTCCCCAACTCTACTGCCTTCCTCTAGTGTCTGTAGGATAGGCTATGTTGCCTGGAAGATTATGGGAACTGTGGTGTAATTATCAAGAGCATTTCCAGAAGCGCATGTTTTTAATAACATCACTCAGACTTCTCCATGGCAATAGAGATCCTGTCGGAATTAGTGATTTATCTCCATAGCAATGGTTGGATGATGCTATAAATTTCTAGCATAGAAATCCCCTAAGACAGCGGGTTAGGAGTGGCTTCTCTAAGCAAAAGAGATTTTAATACTGTTTTTCAAAATGCAAGCAATCTGACAAAAATACACTGCCACACTCTGGGAAAGAATATTTCTAAATATTTTATAAAATAATGAAGATTTCACCAAGAAGCATTAAGGGAAGCCCAGCAAACCAAAAAGTGGGGGGGAAAGGGGGTGGGTAAGTGGAAAGCAGAAGTCAGTTATCAGATCAGAAGCCAACAGTTCAGAGGGGAAAAAATCCAGTCCATCATTTTGCTTGTTTGATATCTTTGCTTCCTGCATTGATCTTTGACAATGTTGACTTCTGGTATTCACAATTTGCTTGTCACAATTATGACCTTTTCTTATGCTATTGTTTCACTTGATGTTTGTAGTCATTTTATATAATTGATTTATGTCGCAGGATATGTTTGAGAGCTTCCTAGAGATATAAAAAAAGCAGAGTCTGTTCAGCTTTAAGTAATGAGGCATATTGTTGTTTCTGAGTCTTCTTGGGCAGCTCACCCTTTGTAAATAATAATAATAAAAAACTTGTCTCCAATAGATTTTTATGTGGTTAAAGAGTTTGACTGATTGGCTGGAAAATGTTTGCAAGCAGGTCACTTGCACCAACAGAGTGATATTATATGGTTGCTATCAGCAAGCTAAAGGGGCGTGATGGTTCAGTGACTAAGACATTGAGCTTGTCAATCAGAAAGTCAGCAGTTCGAATCCCTAGTGCCACATAATGGAGTGAGCTCCCGTTACTCGCCCCAGCTTCTGTCAACCTAGCAGTTTGAAAGCATGGAAAAATGCAAGTAGAAAAATAGGAACCACTTCAGTGGGAAGATAACAGGGCCTTAGACGTTCAGTCATGCCAGCCACATGACTGTGGGAAATTCTTTGGCTTTGAAACAGAGATGAGCATCGCCACTAGAATTGGACCGACTAGTACGCATATGCAGGGGCACCTTCACCTTTGCCTTTTTATCAGCAAGCTAGAATGCAAAAAGAACTTATTATTGCAGTCTTTTTTTTTAATAAAGAGGGATGTAGCTAGCACAGGAATATTAGCCATTTCCCAATGCATTGCTTTGAGGTTTGCCTTCCTCTCAATAGATTTCATGATGCCTCATTTGCTTATTAAAAGTCCAGGCCTTTTGATTGCACTCAGCAATCCTTCTCCTGGATGAAAAGGAAAATGTTTCATCATCATCCTCAAAACTGTATGCAAATGTGAAAATTCTATAGCAACAGTCTTGAGCTTTTTTTTTGCAACTGTGTCTTACTTACTGGCATATTACTGTGGTTTAAATATTAATATGAGCCCTCTGGGGGAAAGGAATAATTTATCTTGGTAGAGTTCTTTTTGGTTCCTACATACTAAAAGAATTATAAGGGTCGTTGCCAAGTAGTAATGCAGGAGAATTATTCAAGTCAAGCTTAGCTCTTTCCAGCTAGTGCCTTCCAGGCAGATGAAGGTCCTTCATGTCCAGTCAACATGACTTGGTGGCTGGAGGGTGATGGGAAGTGTTGCTTGCTACATACGGTGAAGGAACCAGACTGGAAGAAGACTTTGGGAACTTAGCAATATCCTGTAATCGCAGCATATAATAAAAGCAAAAGCATTTGGGTATAGATCAGGAACCCAATTCTAAAGATACCCTATTCATGCTGCCAATATTTTTGAGAGATTCTGCCTCATTTGTCTCATGTCTGAGCCTTTCTCCCATAGACCCGACTCACACTCTGTCCTACAGGGAAAGGAAGTTTCTGTCTCTAATCAACAGAGATTTTTTTTCCCCACAACCCTTCACAGCTCATGAAACTTTAACATAACCTCTTTATCCATGGTGCAACACCGGTCTAAGACTCACATCTGACTATGAGCATGCATTGAAAAATGGCTTTACTGTAGAACAATTTTTACTGACAATTGTGTAATGGGGTGATCACAGTTGTGTATGTGAAAAAAACAGATAGCAAGGGAAAGAGTATGAGTTATGGGACATGGGTAGAGGAGTTACAATATGCAAAGATGGAATAGAGAGAACCTAATGAAGAGTGATGGAGCAGATCTTTGTAACACCTCCAATACTATTTCTTTTTATTTGTTCATATACACAGGACATGTAGGAACAAATCTAGGTTTACTACTTTTGTTGTTTACTTTCTGAAGTTTTATACATATAAATACTAACTGCTTGACTCAATCTAGTCAGTAGATCAGTGACAATACATGAGTCTTAGGAGGGAAAGCAAAATGAAGACCCCAGGCCTGCAATGGAATATTCCTGCTATAATTTAATGTGGCCATACTCACAGCAAGGATAAATTCCTGACATAACTGCCCAGAATTGATTCAGCCATCAGGCAACTTTAGACTCTGTACATTTGCTATAAATCAGTGTGTTCTGATATCAATGAGACAGCAGCCAGATATTAACCACTGTGCTTGCAAGAAAGCCAACCAAACAGCAGAATAGTATTTTCACCTGGACAAGGAGGATTCTGAGGTATGACCTCAGATCTGAATCCCTGCCAGATTTCCACTGGAAGACAGGAAGAAGAGGACATTCTCCCATTTTTATATATATCAGGGGTCTCTACAGGTACGTGACCTGTTAGGAACTGGGCCACACAGCTGTGGAAAAATTGTCTTCCATGAAAACAGTTACTGGTGCCAAAAAGGTTGGGTACTGCTGATATAAATCATTTTTGCTTATTTTCTTTCCTAATGTGTTTCCTACTATTCATCTCAATAAAAAGGAAAATAAGTGTGCCTCTTCTATTGGCAGCCCATTCCCCAAACTAAGGGTATACAGCACAACAGCTACATTGGTTAAGAATTCTGGGAGTTAAAGGCCAAAGATGTTGAATGTGGCAAAGGGTGAGAAAGACCCAGCTCTCTAGAAAATGCTCTAATGCTAGAAAAAGTGAAGGAAAAAGAACAGGATAACCAGAGGCAAGACGGATGAATTTAGTTACAATGACAATGGGTGCACTGCTGGGAGATTTGAAAGAACAGATTAGGAATATATTGTCATGGATAAAATCTATGTGGTTGATAGGAGAAGAAAGTGACTTGATAGCAGATCATCAATCAGGCTGAGGAAGGTTGATTTTAGGGGATACATGTATAACCAAGGTCCATAGAGACTAGTTCCTTAGTCCAAGCACCAACCTTTTCATACACTGATAATAAAAAAGCTTTTGTGAGCAAGAAATTAAGAGTATCACAATGCCATTAAATATAAATGCATTTAAAACCCTAAATCTACCCTTAGTTAGCCACACATCCAATGAATTAAATCCTGCTCTGAACTAGGGAGCAAAAATAATATCCAGAAGTGTTCTGAACAATTTAAACTTTCTGAATGGATATAAGAGATTAGGGAGTCCAGGAGGAAGTGGCAACTGTACCCAGGAGAACCTTTGCACAACTGCATCTTGTGTGCCAGCTGCACCCATTCCTAGATTGTGAGGCATTGTTCATGGTTATTCATACCTTTGTCAGGTCTTGACTGAACTATAGTATTGTGCTGTGCATTTTTAGAAAGTTGTATCTGACCAAGACACTAAGCTTCCACTGTTGCTCTTTAGCGTTTCTATGATAACCTCACAGAAAAACAGCCCCTTCCTGCTGCACACATGCTTTCTTTCTTTCCAGAGATTAGATGTTCCTGCTGCTGGCATACTGCGCTATTCCAAACAACTTGCCCAAATGGAAAAAAAAATCTTATACTTGACAAAACTGCCTCTTAGGAGCACAATTGTCATAAACATTTCATTCATGGGATTCTTAGCTAAAGTCTGCTCTGTCAAGGAGAAAATAATGCTTTCAGCTATATCTTGCTTTCCTCATCGTGCTTGGAGGGTATTTCTCAACCAATCCATCAGCACCAGAATGTCAGGAATGCAACTGTTGACCGGTGCTGTCCTTACTATTTAAATGCAAGATAAGTCAAGGAAATCAATTGGTGGATTCCTCTAGCTTTGTTTCTCTTCCCACTGAGTGTTGCCTCTGTCTCCATTTGTCCCTTTGATGTCTGGTGGACTGGAATTGGGCAGCTGGAGACGGGTGCTTTCAATGGCTCCATGAACAGATGATTTCTAGGGCTCTTTTAAAAAGTGTGGCACCAGTGCCTACAAATAACCTGGCTAACTGGTGAGATACACCAGGCATCAGGAGTGCTCCCTCTTACTTCTCTCCTCTATATCATCTGTCATTCAGTGACAGATAGAACGGAGAGGCACAGGGAAAAGTAAGAGTGAGTGATTAATACAGTAATGGGTGAGTTGATGGCTGGGCTACCAATATCACCCAAAAGTCACCTGAGGATTGGGAAGAATGGTGGAGGAAGTGGCAGAATTTACCCAATTGTACAGCCAGATGAAACCCTTGTTAGCAGAATTAGCAGATTCATTGGTTTCACATACATACAGCTCAACTCTTTCACACATCTCTTTCCCAGTTTAAATCGGCTTTCTGTGCAGCACAGGACTAGTGTTCTTTCAAGGGAGCATCAGCCCTGTTTTATAAACGCAGGCCCAGAGTGAAAAACCTATTACTAAGATTATTCTTATTTTATTCTGTCCACCCCCAACCTGCCCCATTGTAGCTGGGTTTGGTTGGAGCATAACTTTCATCTCTATGCAGCGCTGTGCCACATGATCATCCGGGGAATTGCGTTTGGGAAGAATCCAATACATTTGTCTTTCTACATAGCAAGAATTCTGCCTTTCTCCCTTCTTCATTTTTCTTACAAAGTCACAGATGGAATTTTTTAAAAAAATTACTGCTCCATTGGTGAACGCGCCTAATAGGAAATTGTCAGATGTGAGGGAGAATTGGTTCATCCCAAAAGTCTTTTTCACACAGGTTAATCCTTGCTTAATGACCAGTTGATAAGTGACTGTTCACACTTAAGACTAAACTCCCCCCCCCAAAGGTACTTATAATCCAATTTCAGAGTTCTGACAGTACAACAACACGGCCGCATTTCAGGTACATGACGACCAGCTGATTGCAGCATTCCAGAGTCACATGACTCAATTTATGATTTCTCGGGGGGGGGGAGGAAGAACAAAAATCACCCTTTGGGCTGATTTCTGGCAATAAACATCCATAGGAATGCATCAATTCACTTAACAACTGTGCATTTGCTTAACGACTGTGGTGTCTGCTTTGAAACCATGTTTTCGCTTTTACAACCAGTGCAAAAACGGTCATAAGATTAGGTCAGTCACATGGGTGCCTTGACTTACCACTGTCATGCCTTATGATGGAAATTACAAGCTCCATTAGAGTTGTAGGTCGAAGACTACCTGTATTCAGTGGCAGGGGAGAATTTATTAATCAAGGGCCTTGGTAGGCATGTTGTGGACAGAACCTGCAGTCAGAGTGGAGGAAGGCTTTGAAACCCACAAAGGAATTTCTTACACTAGCTTAATTTCTAGCCAATGTATGTACAGGTAGTCCTATACTTACAACAGTTTGTTTAGTGACTGTTCAAAGTTACAACGGTACTGCAAAAAATGATTTATGACTATTTTTCACACAACCATTGCAGCATCCCTGTGGTCATGTGATCAAAATCCAGATGCCTGGCAACTGATTCATATTTATTTTTTTTACTATTTTTTTTCAAAAGGAGACCTTTATTTTACTTTTTTTTTAAACCATCATGACAAGGTAAATTCATACAATCGCAAACAAATGAGCATCAAAGATCTTTAACATCTTAGTTTCTTTTCTTCACCACCTTGTCTTTCTTCTTTACTTCCTTCTCTTGGTCTTCTTCCTGTTTCTTCTTTCCCTCCTTCCTTCTTTTCCTCTTCTTTCTTTTTCTTTCATTCTTATTTTACCACCAATCAATTCCTTTTCAATTTAATTTTACATACATTTTTGTCCGAATATCCTACTTTTTCTTATTTACTACATTTTTCTTTCTTATTTACTATATTTTCCTTTCTTATTTACTATATTTACTAGTATTACCTTTCAAGCTACTTTTCATATATCTTTACATATCTTCCATAATTTATAATTCATAGTTTCCTAATTTCCCCCATAATACTGAAAACCAATAGCTTAAATTCTTACAGTTTACATCTAGAAACATTTGGTTTAGGAACAGGCATACCCAGTTTTAGTGTTTACTTCAATTATACAAATATAAATTTATAATCAAGCCAATGACTTAAGTTCTCATAATTTTATATCTGACAATATTTAATTAAATACAAGCATACCAAATTTTCTAATGGTTTTGGACCTCAAATATAGGTACTCTCTTATTCCCCCTTTCTTCCCTTTTTCTTCTTTTCCTTCCTTCTTCCCCTTACATTCTCACTTCCTTTTCCTCTTTCTCTTTTCTCTCCTTTTCTTTCTACTTTCCCTAGCTTCTTATTTTTCCTTCCCAATCTCCATCCACTCTTCCTCTCCACTCTCAAATTCCTTTTCTCTTTCTATTTTATTCCTCTCAACTACTTACTTTCTTTCTATAAACTTTCCTTCCCCTTCTCCTCTTCTGATTCATATTTATAATGGTTGCAGTGTCCCAGGGTCATGTGATCACATTTTTCAATCATCTGACAAGGAAAGTCAATGTGGCAGCCAGATTCACATAACAACCATGTAACTAACTTACCAATTTCAGTGATTCACTTAACCACTGCGGCAAGAAAAATCGTAAAATGAGGCAAAATTCACTTAACAACAGAAACATTGGCCTCAATTGTGATCGTAAGTCAAGGACAGTTAAGGCTGCAGTGTGAGAAATGCTCAAACTTAAATAGTAGTTTGAATCGTCTCACTCTGCTCCGAATTCAGATTTCAAAATGAAGTGGTGCATAAATGATTATTTATTAGCATGAATGGTACAGTATTTGATATATAGCTCGCTTTTCTATTCAACAGAAATACTTACAGCAGCTGATAAAAGAACAAATAGAAAAATCAATGGAATTAATTAAAATGCAATTAATCTGGAATTATATGCAAAAATAAATGAAATCTAAGTATGAGTTCATAATATTCTACACAATACATTATTTCAGAAGTCAGCACAACTAACCTATAATGTATTGGTGTCTGGCATATTATACATAAGAGGTTGAATTATAGGTTTGGCAAAACAGTTTTGCTATTGTTACTGTAAAGCAAGAGTATAATTTAGAAAATATCATTTGGCTGATCATTTCAAAGAAAGTTTAATGAATATTGGCTTAGCAGATCTGGAGGACCTTAAGTGAGCTTCAAAGAACTCTTTTCTCAGTTCCAAAATAGAAAAATTATATGCACCAATTTTGAATCATTATAATGCAATATCATTTCATATGTGATAGTATTTGACAGTTGAAATGTACTAATTCTTTTATTTTATAGTGATGGTTGGCAATGACATTTAATATAGGAGTTTTAGAAGAAGATTGGAAGTGCAATGTTTAATTAATATATTTATAAGTTTTATTAATGTGTCTTACCTTATTACTGTAAAATGCACATGAATGTAATTCAAATAGAAATAGAAAAAAGAACAAGAGACGACTGCCCATTATCCCCCCCCTTCTCTTTATTCTAACATTAGAGGTATTTAACAAGAACATCAGAGCAGATCAAGAAATTAAAGGGTTAAAATTAAAAGGAGAAAGCTACAAGCTTCAAGCATTCGCTGATGACCTAGTATTTATAATTGAGGTATTCCCAAGACTACTAAAGAAAATCCAGGAATATGGAGGAGTAGCTGCTCTTAAAATAAATATAGAAAAAACTAAAATTATAACAAAAAATTTAACTGACGAACAAAAAATACAACTCCAGGAATTAACAGAAATAAAACTAGTGAATAAAGTAAAATATCTAGGGATTTACCTCACAGCTAGATGTTCTATATTAAAGGATGATAATTACACAAAATTAGTCACCCAGATTAAAAGAGATCTTGAAAATTGGAAAATCTTGCAGCTGTCCTTAATGGGCAGGATGGCGGTCATAAAAATGAATATATTACCCAAACTCTTTTTTCTATTTCAAATGATACCGATAAAATTAGGAGACAGTTTCTTTAAAGATTTAGATATACTAGTGCATAAATTCATTTGGCTGGGGGAAAAAACAAGAATTAAATTGAAGCTATTGCAAGAGGCTAGAGAAAACAAAGGATTTGGACTACCAAATTGGAAGCTATACTATAATACTGCAGCTTTAACCTTGGTTAAAAGAATGGATAGTATTAAAAAATAGAAGAATTTTAAACCTAGAAGGGCATGATTTGTTGTTAAGATGGCACGCCTATCTATGGTATGGAAAAAATAAAATCCATAGCTACTTCAAAAACCATTTTATTAGAAACACATTAATATCACCATGGAAAAAAGTCCAAAAAAAAATTTACTTGAAAATACCAACCGGGGTTTCTGAAATGGAGGCCTTTACTCTTCCAAGCCTTGTTCATTGGGAAAAAATTATATCCTCCAAAGAATTATTGGATAGAGAAGAGAAATTAAAAGCAAGAGAAATGTTAAATAACCAAGGAAAAGAGTTAACATGCTGGGTATATATGAAAATTAAATCAAGATTTGATCAAGATAAATCATAGCTTGGCATATATAAAGAACAAACAGAATTCGATAAAGCATTACTAAACTCTGAGGAAAAAGTAATTAAAAACATATAAAGTGCTATTAAATATAGAAATGAAAGAAGAACAAGTAAAAGAGACGATGATAACCGAGGCAAAAAATTTTGGACATAGAATAGATTTAGATGATTGGCAAAAATTATGGAAACAAAATTATAAAATGCCTCTCTCAAGAAGAATACAAGAAGAATCTTTATAAAATGTTCTATAGCTGGCACATTACACCTGAAAAAATAGCAAGAATAACAAGAACAAGGAAGACTAATGCTGGCAATGTAAAACCAAGGTTGGAACATATTACCACATGTGGTGGACATGCCATCATACAAAAAAAATACTGGGCAGGAATCCACAATTGGTTAAAAGAAATATTGGGTAAAGAAATTGAACTTAATCCAGAAACATTCTTGTTGGGTATAATCAGAGAGAAAATAAGCAAACAAGATAAATACTTGATATTACACATACTAACGGCAGCCAGGCTAACATTTGCTAAAAACTGGAAAAATGAACAACTACCACAGGGACAAGAAACTATTAAGAAAATATTGGATTTGGCAGAATTAGATAGATTTACAATGAGAATAAAAAACAAGGAGGAAATGGATTACTATCAGACTTGGTCAAAATTCTATAAATGGTTAGAAAACAAACAAGGAAGTAGAAGTGAAAATCTTAGCTAACGAATGAAATACAATGAAAACTACTAAGATCTCAAAAAATACCTTTAGGTATAGGAAGAAGTAACGGACAAAGGGTACAAAAAAGAAAGCTAGAAGGAAAGAGTGGAAGGAAGACATTGAGAAGAGTCGAAAGGGAGAGATGGAAGGTATGAAAGAAAGGGAGAGAGAATGAAGGAGAGTAGAATAAAGACGGTGAAAGAGAGAAAGTAGAAAGAGGAAGAAGAGGGAAAATAGATAGTGGGGGGGGAAGAAAAGAAAATGAAAAGTAAGAATGAAAGGTGGCCAAATTCAGCAAGAAATAAAACCATACTAAGATGCAGTCACAGAACACAATAGGATTGAGAATAAGTAAGGTAGGTAGAGAAAGAAAGAGAGACGAAAGGAAAAGGAGACACGGAAGAGGAGAAAGAAAGAATGAGAAATGAGAGAAAACAAGAGTACAGGACAGAG
>JANHFO010005194.1:160488-190992 GCA_032468095.1 Pareas carinatus
TTATTATTATTATTATTATTATTATTATTATTATTATTATTATTATTATTATTATTATTATTATTATTATTATTTTAGACAAAATAGTCTCCAAGTCAGCATACATAGCATATAACAGCAAAGGCTTGTTATAGAATGTATGTGAACATTTATAGTCCTGTATCAAGACTGCTGATGGAAATTAAGTGGGACCTCAGGCCTTTTAGATTCTGCTACCAGATTTCAGTGGCACTATAACTTCTACTGTGGTTCCCACCAGTTTTGTCTTTCCATTGTATCTTCTACTCCTTCTTAACCAATGACAGGCCTTGATGTAGTGGACAGAAGCAAACCTCTTTTAGTTATTTGTTATCATAAACAGAATAATAACTCCCCATCAAATTTCTTAAAAGACTTTTTGATAGTAATGAGAGTATTGATCGTGCATGTTTTTATCTCTTCTGATGCTCATCAGGAGCCCAATCAATGAGCTGGATAAAAGATGACACAGGATAAAAGATGTTTCGTAGGAAAGATGTGAATTTAAAACTAGGATAAAAAAACAATTTTAGAATTAGTTGTACAGATGGAGAAGAAGATGGGGAAAAATCAATTCTAAATCAATCAGTTAATTAGTGAATTAGACTGGGAGAGAAATCAATTCATTTCATAGGTGGGTAATTGGAAATCAATTTACTGGTGTGGTAGGAAAATGAAATTCATTGCTATATTGTTATTGTCTGAATGGGAAATTAAATTGGGAAGACTGAACCAAATGAACATATTATTCTAAAGCTGTAAAACTGTATTTTAGTCTTTTAATTACAGACATTGTTTAATTTAATCATTTTTATATTAATTTACCTGGTTTCATACTATTCTATGAATGACTATTGCCCCACAACAGTTAAATGGATCCTTGAGTACATTTGCCTGTCCCCATGCTCAAATTTTATTTTCATAAAAAAGCCCACATATTGCAAAACACCTTAAAACTCTAATGATCTTTCTTTCCAAGGGTATCACTCATAAATGAACGTCTCATCACTTATGTAAAGAGAAATTTTGCGGCTTCCACCCAAATACCATTTACAGCTGGAGTGGAAAACGGTGGCGCATCCAATCTAAAGGAATCTCTTGTTTGTATCTCTTCTATCCCCCACTGTGGCTCCCAGCCTTTTCTTGCTTTCTCTCTACACGTCTCGCAGACTTATTAACATGTCCCCTGTAGCATAGGCTGCCCCATGTAGAGAATAGTTATGACAAGTGCAATCACAACTATTAAAATCCTAAAATTTCCTGGCCCTCAGCCCTAAAGGCAACCTGATTCAAGACAATGCTAAACTTCTCTTCTTGTACCAAGACACTCCAGGGATTTTCCTTTACTGAGATGTGATCAACAATTGCCTGCCAGCTACAGCTTTTTTTCCCCTTTGTCATTCTAGTACTCGCTTTGCAATTTATCATTTGATCATCCCATTTCGTCTCAGCTACAAATGGTCAGACTTTTTTTTCTCTCACTCCATTTAAACTGTTATTTGAATGACTTCAGGCTGAGCTAGCCATAAGCAATACACTCTTTTTGGACACTAACAAAACTGGAAAAAGATGTGAGTTAATGTTGTCTAAATAGTGTGTTATGGAGTGAAACAGAGGTTTCCACTCCAGTCCGCGTTTCCCCGCCCTGCTGTAAAGCAGGAAAATCTCTGTCATCTGATTGGTTGACTTGCCCCTTTCAAAAGACATAAAGGAACAAGCCAGCCAAGAGCAAAGCCATTCTGTACACTACTTACCTTTAATAAAGAGCTGAAGTCACAGTCTGCCTGTGCCTCATTCCTGGGACTCAAACACTTCATAGTGAGTCTCTAGGTTTCAGATCTGTATTCTCAGAAGGTCAGAACTGTGACCTTCTTCCTTAGTCCATCACTAGACAGCAATTCATCTTGTAGAAACTTTCTCACTGGAGCTAAGGGAAGCCATTTTCCAATCTAACTGCAAGTTAGGAAATAGTTTGAGATGTCACCGATTTTTCTCCCACTTGCAACCTCCCAAATCCCCTTTACCACTCATCTTTGATTTTGACCCCATCAATTGTTATTATTCTGCTGACAAGGAAATGAAGCCCCCCCCCCGACCCTGATTGGCAGATGTGAGAACTCCAAACATTCACAGGAAGGGTTCTCCATTCATTGAAAATGGGGTGGATCTATGCCTACTGGAGAAGTATGAATAATTATGCTATATTCGGGGTAAAAGGAGCCTGCACACACATCTCAGAATTAAATGCACATGTCTCAGCATGCCTCAGTTACTTGGTTGTTCTCTAGGCTGTTTTATTAGATGCGAGCTAAATAGAAAGAGGAAGGGAGCGTGTGCGGCTTCACTGAACTGATGCTGCACAACTTCCCCAGATAGTATTACAGCAAAACAGCAAGCTTCATTTCTCCAAATGGTGCCCCTATGCAGTGCCTAAAATAAAATAGGGAACTAGGGTGTCCTAAGATGTGCATAAAGAAAGTAGTTAAATGAAATAAATGTGCTCAGCCCTGGAAAAGGATACTCAAGGAAGCGTCGTGAGAGGACAGACTGTGTAGCTGTTGCACAGGTTTGCTCACACACGGAAAAATATAAAACCTGCTGTTGCTTTTCCGCCTTTGGTTTACCTGTCCCAGGTGCTGTTTAATTTTAAGGGTGATGTAATCTCAATAATGTAGGAGGATGCTACTTTTCTTCTTTCACTTCCTTTTTTCCACAGTGGGAAGAAACCTGTTGCCAATGACTTTCTAGAAGGTTCTCGCAGACAAAATTCTCTCAGGAAGGATTCAGGATTATTTAAAATATTCTTCCTGTGACATGGATTATGTACAGCAAAGCTCATTTTAGGAGGGAGCTTGAAAGATTGTAATGTTACTGCTCTTCCTTCTAAGACACTCTAAGGTTCTACTGAACCTCTCTAAGGTAAGAAATAGAATTAGAATTTATTGGTCAACTGTGTCTGGATACACAAGGAATTTGTCTCTGGTGTACATGTTCTGTACTTACATACAGGCTATAATTGACAAACTGTGGTTACAAACATAAGATGCATTCTTATCTCTAAGATGAACAAAGGAATTCCACTCATCCTCATCAGCTGGGTTGGAAAGTAAGGACAGTGGATCACACACAAGAAGAGATGTACCAGGAGTTGATTTCTTCTGAGAATTTGAAAGCGGATAGTACAAAGTGCAGTCTTAATTAGTTCATCTGCATATATGTTGCTTAGCAACGGAGTGCAGCTTCAGGGAAGTTGCTTTTGGAGCTAATTTTTTTCTGCTGTGTGAAATGTGTTGGATAAAATGGCATATAGGTAGTTCTTGATTTATGATCGTAAGGGAGCCTGCCCATGATGATTGTAAGCCAGTATGATTGTAAAGTGGGTCACCCATGTGTCCAACCCAATTTTATGAACTTTTTTGCAGCAGTCATTAAGCAAATGACTTTGTTAAGGTTGTTAAGGAGGTGACATAGCCGTTAAGCGAACCCATTCTCCGTTATGAAGTGTTTGGCAAAAACATCATAAACTGTGATCATGTGATTGCAGGATGTTTCAAACAATGTAAATATGGGCCTTGTGCCCAAAATGTGGTTATGTAACCATGGGGGAGGGATGTCTATCAGGAGTTCAGAAGCAGTTGTGATTACCTTGTGGGGATCTATCGGAACTTTGAATGGTCACTAAGCAACCATTTATAAGATAACTAGATGTACAGTGGTGGTGTTCTCAATCCTGCCCTGATCTGCTCTGATAGCTTTGAAAACTGGTCAAGCTTCCTTCATCTTGATTTGGCAAACCAAGCAAATTTCATCAAGTGGCAAACTTAACTCACTGAATTCAATCTGTTCCTTCTTGTGATTATTACTAACTAGCTACTAGACTTTTGCTTCAAATTCTAAGCATAGTAATCCCACTCATAAATTTTCTTTAAGTATTCCCATATTCTATAGACTATCAAGCAGGCCTTGCAATGGTATGTGAGAATGATCTGGGGCAGTGATGGCTAACCTTTTAGGCACAGACAAGTATCAACTAATGAGTTGCGACTCGTGATGTCATCACCTGGTGCTGCTACTCTCTTTCTGAGCATGCTCACGTGTGTCATACGTTCGCCATCCCTGATCTAGGGAGATAGGTGGAAGAACCACGGGCCAGAGAAAGGTCAGAGAAGTGGCAGTTGAGTCTACAGAAGAACGGGGGGGGTGGGGTTGGCAAACATCCCAGAAGGAACCCTCCCTAATATCTTGGTCTGTAAAAAGGGAGGAGGGATGTACTTTCAGACTTGCAAGATTCTGCTATGCAACTTTATAATAAATTTAGATCTAGTACTTCTGAGTCTGTTTCTTGTCTGAATTTGCTTGAAGTGCTAACATCTCTAGAAGATTCACAAGATTCTATGCACTGGATAGCAGTGCCCCCAGGGAACAACAAGGAGATGGAAGGAAATGACAAAAGCAGTTGTGCCTTGAAACAACCTGCACTCCTTTTGTTTGTGTACCATAATGGCACACATATATGAAAGGAATAAGTTTCTGTCACAATGATCACACACAGCTTTTAATCTTAATTTTAATTCGAGTGGTCTCTGTATTGAAATAATAAAGATAATTTTAATAATCCAAAATTCAAGATTATGTGGATACATGTGCCTCCTGACCATATTCTCAAATGTTCTCTGTAGTGCTTGTTTTAAAAGCATAAGTTATATATCTTGAAGAGTTGATGTCCTATTACATCAACTTCCTTGGTGGACAAGTGAGAAATACATGAATAATTGGGAATACTCAGTGTGAATACACGCATGGGAACTTTTACCACTGTAGGTGTTAGTATGTTTATGGTCTTTGTAGAAAATGTATATAAATAGGAAGTAAAAATAAATATCTCTCAAGGAGTACTCTAAAGTTCAAACAATATTTTTTTAAAAAAAGCAGGCCGAAGAACATGACTTCTCCAATAGATTCATAATCAGTAATAAACTCAGTCATGTAAAATCAGTTTTCCAGTTTTCAGCTACTGAAACCCAATGCTACTTTCATAAGAATAGTAGAGCAAGACCATTTTATACTCACAGTACTTGTAATCGATGAGAAAAACATACGCATGTATGCTTTCATGTGGATTCATTCCAAAAATGTAATTGGCTAATGACTATCATGCAACTAATATTTCTAAAACATTACATAAGGGAAAATGTTTACAAGCAAGCAAAGTTCACTGAATCATGTTCCTTTTAAAAAATAAAATACCCAGATAATTTACTCTTCCTCCAAGACAGGGCTAATGAAAACCAAATGCAATACAGTTTATGAATTAGGCCTTTCCAGGAGACTGTGGGTTCTAGTCCTGCCTTAAACATGAAAGCTGGCTAGTGACCTTGAACCAGTCACTCTCTTACAGCCCAACTCACCTCACAAGGTTGTTGTAGCAAAAATAGGAGGAGGAAAGAGTCTTAAATATGTTTACTGCCTTGGGATATTTATAAAAATAATAGATTTCTAAAAACTAAATCCAATCTGATTTGTTTACAATAGCTTTTGCTCCATTCCTTCCCCACCAAGCAACATATGGAATAACTAATGTTGTAGAAAGACACATAAGCAGGGTTGATCACATCAGTAGAACTTTCATAAAACTATATTTTTAAAATCACTTTTAAAAATAGAATTAACTTGATCTCATTTCGTGATACTGTATCCATCAACAGGTAGATGAAAGGCAACAAAAGATCCCCAAAACATTAGCTCATTATGTAAATAGAATTTAATATCTATTTTCTATTACTACCTCTGCAATATCTGGTGTTGATATTATATTCTGGGGAATTCTGAAAGTTGAAGTTCACACATCATTAAGTTGACACATTTGAAAAACACTTCTCTAGAGCTTCCTTATTCTATATTGTGAGTTTATAATTGATTGTAGTACATTCCAGTATTAATATTGCTTTATTCACTTTATTCCATACCTATAGCATACTTTATTATAGGCACATTACCATAGCAATGCTTTTCAGAGTCACATCTACAAATAAGTAATGGATGATTTAATTTTTGTCACACACAAATCCGGATTTAAACAGCAATAGAATGAACCAAGCCTCTCAGAAATCTAACCTCATGGGCAGGGTTGGATTAGTTGGACTGGGAAAAAAGAATAAGCACCAAATTGCCAATCACACTTCTTCTATCCTCTTCAGCCCAGTGTCACCATGACATCAACTTGTCATTCCTGAAATTGTGCCCAAAGACTCTATTCTCCCATAGCTATACACACACCTGAGCTTTCAGAAAAATGCATCCCTAACCACACCCTTCAAGTACCTCTCCATAAGCTGTGAATCAGCTGTCAAAGGCCACCCCCAATCAGATCTGTGAAACCTTATCTAGAGTTGAATCTAACAAAAAGAGCTTCTCTTTATCTCTTTTATAAAAACGCCTTCCCACCAGGACTTGACAGAAGTCTTCCTGCTGTCTCACTATAGGTAGAAGGATGCTACTGAATACTTTCATCCAGTTTGATACCACTGACCCCCAAATGTCTTCTCCAAATGCTCTTCGAAAATTTTAATTGCATCAAGCTGACAGAATTTTGTATTTTTGTTCCTCATTAGCAATGCCATTTTTTCAAAATCCTGCCTGCAGTGCTTAATCTATATTGAAGCCATGAGGGAAATATAACCAGCTCTGGTTACAACAAGGATTTTGCTCACGGCTACGAGGACAAACTTCGCGCAACCTAAGAAAAAAGATACATTACTGATATCAGTCTGGGAATTTAAACTTGGAGAATACACAGCAATGATGAAACTAACATTATAGAAAATTAAATACATTTAAACTAAAATGGTTTTTACATATGCCAAAAATCATGCAGCAAGGCAAATGTAAACATTTAGGGTATGGTTTTCAAAGTTTATATTTAGAAATGTGGCAAATTAATTTTTACTAACTTTGTAGTAATTGCTTGTATAATACTAATTAATTGTATAGTATTTTTATCCACCAATTAATATGTATTTTGAAATTATATGTTTGTTTTAAACAAATGAAAAGATTTTCCTTAGAATAAAATAAAAAATAATAATAGTAGAATGAGTGGAAGATAAATTCAGGGCAATGAATATTTTCTCAACAGAACTAGCTGTTTTATTCCTTCTTGTTGGCGAAATTAGAATGACCATTAAAAAGGATGCAATAGCAAATATGGTAAAGGTGCCATTAATTGACAGTATTATAAAATTATTTTATCAACCCACAAAAAGCTTTTATAAGCTGAATATTTCTTGCATCATAAAAGTCATCCCTGTATATAAGAATTCAGTGATATCCAAACATGATTAGTATTGCATATACTGTGAAGGTAAATTTGGTTAGTTGCCTGAAGACTTTTACTGTCTAGAGTTTGAAGAAAAAAAACAATAAAGAGTAATGGGGAAATAATATTCCAGATTATATTGAGTCCTCCAAACTTTCTGTGAAAAGTATCTTAATTGAAATCTATAGGAATACTGAAGAGAGAGAAAGAAATGTTTTAGTCTTGCAAAAGTCAGACAAATACATGCCAATGCTTTTTAATGAGAATTTACTTATATCCCAGAAATTGAGGTAGCTAAAAGTCAAAGTTACACAAAATCATCTGTGATCAAGTCTCACTCAGTGAAGAATCCTCTAGGATAAACAGATATGAGACCTAAATACTTATATTTATCAGAATTGCAGGTTTTCTTGTGATCTATAAGACATTTGAGACACAGGACTTAAACTACATGTTTTTGAAGTAGATGAACTGTAAAGAATTTTTTTCTCATGTTTGATACCATCATCAGAAGGCAGGTTTCTGGGGATGCCTGTAGAAGAATAACCAGAAGGAGCTCCCTATGGCAATTTAACCAACTTTCTCCAAGCAGAGTGCCCTGTGCTTTCAATCTATCAGAATAGAGCTGGAAGGGACCTTGGATGTCTTCTGGTCCATTCCCCTGCTCAAGCAGAAGACCTTATACCATTTCAGACAGGTGGTTGTCCAGTCTTTTCTTAAAATCCTCCAGTGCTGAAGCACCCACAACTTCTGAAGGCAAGCTGTTCCAATGGTTAATTGTCCTCACTCTTAGGAAGTTTCTCCTCAATTCCAGGTTGCTTCTCTCCTTGATTAGTTTCCATCCATTGTTTCTTCTCCTGCCCTCTGGCACTTTGGAAAATAAGTTGACACTCTCTTCTTTTTGGCAGTCCCTCAAACACTGGAATACTTCTATTATGTCACCCTTAGTCCTTTTATTTAATTTTATTTGTGTGTCTTGTATGTGTTTTTATTCTGGCTGTACACCACCCTGGGTCCCTTTGGGGAGAAGGGCGGTATAAAAATTTTGAAATAAATAATATTTTAGTCTCCAGGTCTTTTATAATCTTAGTTGCTGTTCTTTGCACTTTTTCCAACGTTTCAGCATCTTTGTTTGTAGTGTGATGACCAAAACTGGATACAGTATTCCACCTGAGCTCTTACTAAGGATTTATAAAGTGGAACTAATACTTCATATGATTTTGATTCTATGCCTCTGTTTATACAATCAAGGATTGTATTAGCTTTTTTTTGGCTGCTGACGTACACTGCTGGCTCATGTTTAAATAAATGATTGTCCACTAGAACTCCAAGGTCCCTCTCACAGTTACTATTTTTGAACCAAGTTTCACCTAATCTGTACTTGTACCTTTGATTTTTCCTTTCTAGATCAATCTTGCTTTCTTCACATTAAATTTCATGTTGTTGGATAGGACCTATTGTTCAAGTCTGTTTAGATATTTTGGGATCCTGAGCTTGTCTTCTGGAGTGTTGGCTATTCCTGTCATCTTAGTGTCATCTGCAAATTTGATGAGTTCCCCTTCTATTCCCTCATCTAAGCCATTTATGGAAATATTGAAGAGTACTTGTTACTCTATTTGTTGAACTTGGCTTTCTCCATCAAAAAATGCCTCATGATCCTGTAAAAATGCATATACTTTCATTATCGAATTCAGATAACTTCTGGTCTCATTCCAATAAAAAAATATTCCTTCTGGCATAAGCTATCTGAAAATTATTTCTTTATTTGTTAATCTCTTTTTCAAAAAATGATATTCTCTTCTCTTGTCTCTTACTCTCTTAGGAGTCTGCTTCAACACTTCAATTTTCTTGTTATTGTACATTAAATCTTTATCTTGTACCTTTTCAATATTTCTTCTCTCATCATTTCCCTCAAAAATCTCACATGGATCTCTCTTGGAGATCTAGTTCTTCTTGCATAAAACATGTTCATTCTGAATGCCTCATCAATTTCCTGGTGAAGCTCTTTTTCTCCATATTCCAATAGGTTTGTCAGCATCTTAGTAACTTTTCTTTTGAGATATTAATCTCTTTCCTCCTCTTAATTCTGAAACCATAAATAATTATTAGATTTATCCATCTCGAGCATTGCCATAGCAGCTTCTAATTCCTGGTTAGCTTGTTCTAGTTCTTCAATTTTTTTTCTCATTTTCTTCTAGCTTTTTTTACACTTTATCAACCCTCTGTTCATTTTCGTCAATCAATTTCTTTTGTTCATCCAATTTATCTGTCATTTCTTTTTTATGGTACACGAAAAATAAGATTCATAATTACTTTCGAAACCACTATGTAAAAAATGTGCTATATTTGGTATGGGAAAAAGTAAAACAAAAATTTATAGAAAAACTTCAGTGTGGCTCTCAACAATGGAAGCATTCATACATCCCAATTTGGTGGACTTGGAAAAAAATTGGACATATAAAGATATTTCAGATCTAGAAGGAAATATGAAATCTAGACAGGAATTGGAAAATCAGGGTATGCAGCTTACATGGTGGTCATATTTGCAAATGAAAACAAGATATGAAAAGAATGTCAAAAATGAATTTGAAAAAAACTTAACTGAATTGGATGAGTTGTTAAAAATGATGAGAAACTAATTTAAAAAACATATAACTTTGTTTTAAGTAGGAAAATGGAGGATGAACAAGTGAAAGAAACAATGATAACATGGGCAAAAAAAATTGGATAACCTATAGATAGATGGCAAAATTTATGGGGGAAAATCTTAGAATCACAAAAGCGACAGCATATAAAGAAAATGTATATAAGATGTTCTATAGGTGGCATATCACACCATTCAAAATGGCAAATTTGTTTAAGGAGGTATCGGATAAATGTTGGAAATGTAAATGCAATGCAGGCATGAATTAACATATGTGGTGGACCTGTAAATATGCTGAACAATACTGGAAAAAGTACATAGGTGGTTACAAGAAATGTTAGAAATACAGTTAAATTTTAAACCTGAGCTTTTTTTTACTAGGCATAGTTCCTGAAAAGTTTGATAAGCAGTATTTGTATTTAACTGTACATGTATTGACAGTTGCAAGAATTATTTTTGCTCAGAATTAGAAAAGTGAAGATATTCCACCAGAAAAAGAAGTAATTAGGAAAATATTGGAATGTGCTGAAACAGACAGATTGACCTTGAGGTTGAAAGAGAAAGAAGAATCAACATACTTCCGGACTTGGAACTTTTTCTATAGATGGTTGGGGGGGGGAGTAGGTTTAGGAATTTAAATGTGTTAGAAAATCATAGGGAGATCATAGGGAAAAATACTCAATATGTATACTCACTCGACTGATGTCTGTTGAAATACTATTTTTTTATTTTATAAATAAACAAATAAACTATATATATATAAAAAAGAATATATTGAAGAATACTGGGTCTCAGATGGAACCTTGCGACACCCCACTGCTTATATTCCTCCATATAGATGTAGTATCATTAAGGACTACTTGTTAAGTAGTTTGTCAGCCATCTGTTGGTGATGCTGTCTATCCCACATTTTTCTAGTTTACCAAGAAGTAGGCTGTGGTCTACTTGGTTGATTGCCTTGCTGAAGTCTAAGTATACTATGTCCACAGCATTTTGCTGATCTACTCACTTTGTCACTTTGTCAAGGAATGAAATAATATTGTTTTGGCATAATCTGTTTTTAACAAACACATGCTGGCTTCTAGTTATGACTTGATTTGTTTCTAGATGTTTGCAGATCTGTTTTTGATGTTAGGCTAATTGGTGTCTAGTTTCCTGGGTCTGATTTTTTTCCTTTTTTGAAGATGGGATCCACATCAGTTCTTTTCCAATCCTTTAGTTTTCAAGAACAAAAATTATCATGCCCGCTAGGAAATTTGGGGAAGTGAAATCCACACATCTGGAAGAAACATGTGGGCAATATGTCACTATTGTATATGAATTGCTCTACTTTTTAGCCAGTTATCAAGGGTGTCTAAAGGGAGAAGATCAACGGGAGAACAAATGGGCACAGCTGACCAGTTGAAATCATGATCTTTTTTAACATTCATCATACACACTTAAACAGGGCTTCCATCAGTTTGACTCTGTTGACCCCTCTTGTGAATGCCCCTGCTTGTAAACTGCACAGGACTCAAACAGGTCAGTTGGCAAGGTCAAGATCAGAAGCAGTAGGGATATCAAGAACATTCTTTCTTGTGGTAGGGTGGAATAAGAGAAGCCTGAAAGCCTGGACAGGTTTTTCTCTCCTAGATCTTATTCCAAACAAAATCAAGGAGGTTAATTTGGAGTTTCTTTCTCGTGCTTTCCTGTTTCTCAGGGCCAAATAAACTTTTCTCTTCCCAAGGCCAGGTCTATATTCTTATACCCATCACACTTAATTTTTCAATTTTTCTCAATGGACTTTTAAACAAGTCCTAGTTTGCCTTGTCCTTTGCGCATATTAAAATCTTATTAGCTTCTTATTTGAGATTTATTTAGAGGGTGTGATTTATTTTGTATATGATTTAGTTTGTTCATTTGCTTCTTTTAAAAAAAATACTATATTCTACTTCTGCTTATATTCAGTCTTATTCATTTTATTTCCAGCTCTCTCAGCACTATCCATTTGAATTTATTGTTAGAGCCAACAGTTGTGAGCTATGTAAATAAGGCTAATTGAAACTCTTTGATTTAAACTTGTAATTGGTCGTTACATTCAAAATTGGTTCCCATGAATAAACCTCTCAAGTTATGTAGCAAATAATTTTATATTGTCTGTAATTTCCACCCAAAAACATTTTTGCTATTATCCAAGAATTCAGTGGAGGGTTTTTTTTATAGCATTTCTGTTTGGAAGCTTTGTCATTACTATAAAGAAGCACCATATTTTACTAAAAACTCACTCTAAAACTTAGTATTAGTATTAGATATAGATAGCTAACTAGTTAGCTGGAGGGGTTCATGTCAATTTAATGTTTCCTCTTAGAGTTACAAGGTAAGTTTGAAAGAACAATTGGAAAAAAGTGGGACCTCCAAATTCATGTAATTCTGTTAAAATCAGTAAAACTAGGAAGTTAAGAGAACTGCGAATTTTAATCCCTATGATTCATAATACAGGACAAAGAGATGACTTGCCACCAGTCAATATTTTGGAGGTGGACCAGGCTAGTACAGAAATTATGATACTATGTGGTCAGTTAAGTCACTTCTCTGATATAAATCTTTATGAAATATCACAGTGATTTAACATCAGTACATAAGGATTTTTTCCACATAAGTAAGTCTCTGTAATGATTCCGACATATGCAACTTCTTTTATTCAGTTAATTAATTAGCATGTAAAACTTGCATTTTGAGATTGATATATTTACGCACATATATGCCATATATGGACTACAAATGTGAGTCTTTAGCAGATTCACCTTATTTTGAACTTGCATCTGAACAAATTGTTCACATAGGCTTGAGCTATAATAGGCAATTCTTTATGAACTATTCGGAACCAGTTAGATACTTCAGAGGGGTGAATCGCCAGTTCGAAGATTCAAGTTTGTATTTTTAGTCAGAAAATAAAGACAATTTTCATCTGTATTTTTTTACTAGCCTCTTTTTTAAATTTGCTCAGATAGTTAACCTTTCATACACGTGTTAAAATCTTGCCAGTTTTTCTTAGCATCAGGCTGCCTGAGCATTCTATAATATCATTAAGAATATAATTTCTTTCTGTCTAGGTCGACTGCAGTACTGATCATCTGGTAGTAATTTTGCATATAATCTTCATATCCAAGGGTCTTCTTGTTTATTGTAGTTTGCTCCTTGTTGTTGAAGTAGCAAGCCCATGAGCATTTCACAGATCCTTCTCCAAAATGAATGCTCATCTATTCACAAAATGGCTATCAAAACCAATTATTTATCAGAAATCAAAATGGTTGGTCTGAAATTCACAGGATTGTCAACATTGCTTTAGAGCAACTGTTCATTCTCAAGGATAGGCCTAATCATCGAGGATTATGTACGTTTCATATTTGGGATAGATGAAAGAATTATGCAGCATCTATACATGATCTGCAGTAATGAATATCTCTTATGTATTTTTAGTATTTCAATTTTGTCTTTTTTATGAGAATTTTCAAGCAATTTGATACAAATTTCCAAGAAATATTTCTTCATTCCAAATGAAATACCATATATTTTCATCCATGAGATTGATGGATGAAATCTTATATCTGAATTCAAACAGCACTAAACTCATAGCATTCCAAGGTTTTCCTGCAGTCCAATGTAAGTTATTGTTTTATAGCAAAAATGAGTTGAAGGGACTGACTCATAGTGCAACAGAAAGACAAATGAACATCCTTTCCGCTCCAAGCAGATGCTGTTTGTAGAGAAAGATGAAACGATGATAGATTGTAAGAAATGCAAGGAATAAGAATGTAAAAAAGTAGTTGTAGCTTGGCTGGTGCAGACAGTTGTTGATGCCGGGTGATCACATCTTAATGATGGAGGTTCTCAGGGAGTCTGCTCCATCTTTATGGATCAATTTGCTCAGGAGTTTGGTTAAGCATAAGAGGATTTTAGGATTTCAGTGGCTGCAAGAATTACAGCCATAGGCACTCATGTTAGACATGGAAGCACAGATTAAAGGAGCTAAAATAACCTGAAAACTAACACAAGCACATGGGGAAGAACACCATGAAAGGATTTTGTCATGCCACATGTTTTTAAGAACAATATTGAATTTGAAATTTCTATTGTTGTTGTTGTTGCTGCTGCTGTTGTTGTTATAAAAAGGTCAATCTGGCGAAAATGCTTCCCATCCCTCTCTCCAATTCTCCAACGTAATTCGTAGCACTTCATTAGCTATTGGATTGGCAGGCCCATTTACAGATAAAAATAAATGCAGAGATTAGCCACTTTTCTCTTTGGTAAAAATGCCTGTGAGGCTCAGAGGCTGTGGATGACACATATTAGGCTTAGAGGATGACGCATATTAGGATGACGCTGGAGGTTGAGGATTTGCTTTCCAGCTTGCCAGGCAGTGCCCCCCCCCCAAAAAAACACACTTTTTTTGATTCTTTTAAAATAATCTGTAAAAAAAAAACCCAGTGAAGTCGGGCAGAGAGACTGGCAGGCAGGGTGCTTCAAGTGCCATTTTGAGGCACTAGGGGGGAGAAGACCAGAAAATGGTCATTAGGAGGGAGAAGAGCACAGTTTTGAAGGGAATGTAATTGGAGATGAAGTTTTGATTCAGAGGGGCCTGCCACCGAGTTTCGCAAAATGCACATGAGAGATTTATAAACAGGATCCAGTCATGGTAATATGGCATTTGAGGCCAGAGGAGACGAATAGGAATGGAATAGAAGAGAGCTTGCCAAGTAAAACATGGGAAAGGGTTGAGCAAGGAAATCATGGGGTCCTGCCGAGGCTTGCTGCCTTTGTCAGAATGACTGAAAGTAATGGGGTGGTGTAAATTTACAAACTCACCACTTTCAGACTTGTGTGTGGTGTCATGAATGCAAGGGTTGGACTTGCAGTACAATACCATAGCCATGCTTTTGCTATTCTACCGTCAGCTTGTTCCTCCTGCAGATGCTGCTGGAGAGAAGAGGATGGATACTAACCATCAATCAAAACTCTTTTTAAAAGATAATTTCATTTATTCTATTCCCTCTGTCTCCAACCCTGTGATTTTTTAAAAAACTTTAGCCTGATATCTTAATTCTTGGTTTAAAGATACGTATGACAACATCTCCCAAGACAGATTTTTTCAACAGTGCTATCATCTGTCTATTATTAATTAACCACAATATAAATTCTTTATTAGATGCTTAAATGCATTCAAAGTCCATCAACGATCTGTGCAAGTGAAATTACTTTTTATTTTTGCAATTGGTTGTCAATACCATATGCTTAAATCTGAACCGCATGCAATTTTATTAGCAACTCTTTGATTTATTATGATCCTTATAGTTGCTTCTTTTAAAAAGCCATCTCCTACTACTTCACGGTCCAGAATATAATGGAAGAACGATTATGATGGGGTAAGTGCAAACTGCATTTATATTAGAACATGTCATCATCGTATGCGTTGGTTTCTGAGATCCTCCCTATCCTTCACTAAAGTAAACAGAAAAGCTTTCCTCCCATTATCTGGTTATTTGAATTCATGCGGTTTTGCCTTTAAAAACTGCAATTAACATCCAAGTGGCAAGGGGAGGGTGAGATTATATACTGTACATCAATTTTTTGCACTGCCTGCATCAATAACCTATGACAGTGATGGCAAACCTATGGCACGCGTGCCACAGCAGGCACACAGAGCCCTTTCTGCTGGCACATGAGTCAAGTTGCCCCAGCATCGCCCCAGAGCTGAGCATGCTCAGAAAGGAGTGGCGCCAGGCAATAAAGTCATAGGGTCATGCACATGCTCAGAAAGAAAGTAGTGGTGCCAGGCAATGACATCACAAGCCACAGCTCATTAGTTGTGACTCGTCTGAGCACTCAGTGTCTTAAAAGGTAGCCATCACTGACCTATGACTTACATTCACTGGTATATCTAAGAAGATGACCTTATAGTTGGTAGATCACAGCAATAGACAGGATGGTAAAACCCTATGAACAGAATAGATAAAGAGAGAATTAAAAAATATTTATGAGGGATGGGATGTTGCACCTTTCAGTTTTAGAAGGAAAGACAGTGTGCTAGTGGTCTGGGAGAGGCAGATGGGTAGTCCTACCTTGGATTCAATCCTCTTCTTCAGATTTATGGGACAGATTGAAGTACTATCAGCTAAGAAACAGAGGAGTGTGTACACGTGCCGTATGTACATTAAATTCGAACTTGACAAAAAAACAAGTGGGAAAAGGGGTGGGGTTGGGGGATTAATTTGTGTCCATTTTTTTAAAAAAAGTCCTCCTCCTCCTCCTCCTCCTTTTCTTCTTCTTCTTCTATTTCTACTTCTACTTCCATATCCATCATTGGACGTTGGTGATCATGTTGGCAATCCTATCCTTATTAACAGCGACACAGAAAATTGCTACAAAGTCCCTTAGATTTTGTAGCCATGATGTTCTATTTCTACCTGGATCTCGTTTGCTTTCTATCTTTCACGGTATGAAATATACTGTATTTCTATGGGTGTCGTATCATATGTCCAAAATACTTTAGTTTTTTATGGTTTTCCTAATCATAAATAATTATTTTTATGTTTTGTTTCTAGTTACAAAGTTTGATGCAAATACAGAATGGGGAGGGGGACTAGCAGATCTCTTCTTGTCCCAAATAGTCCCCACGTTCATCTGCATTGTCTCCTTTCCTTTCTGTGTGAAAATATGTGGAGGAAATGTGCAAATACCATCAATTGTTCCCAATCTCTTTCTTCCCTCCTCCCAACTTTGCAGCAAGCTAGTTCCTTCCCTTGACATTCATTGCATTATGCATTTGTTAAAGATACACTGTCAATTTAATGCTTTTATTACTTGCGAGACTTGGCAACACTTCTTGCTTAAGGGATTTGTTTGCATCCTCTGAGCATTATTGTACTGTTCTGGCATCCACTAAATTCAGTCCGCCCATTTCTTTGATGTCCCTTCCAGGGCCTAAATGTGGAAACAATGACTGCAAATTTGGATCAAAGCAACCTATGGACAGCAAGCTATGGAGCTCTGTGATATTTTACAGAAGCAGAGAGTAAATTCTCACAGCCTAAAGCACAGGCCAAGAATCCTTCATAAACAGGACTAGCATCCTTAAATTCATAAAGTAAGTCAAACAAAAAGTTTGATGGCAAAGAGAAAGGAAGACAGACGTTTGTGATGCATTCTAAATATAGAGACAAATTAGCCACTCTTCACTGATTTCGAAGCCATTTCAGGGCAACTGTTTTTATTCTTCTTCTCTCTGTATTTGAAAATGCATTACAAGAACTAAGACTACATTTAATTGCTGGGGGAAATAACAAAACCAAAGCAATGGGGTGCACCTTGGTTTTTATGCAATGCAGGAATATTCCAAATAATTCTAATTCTAACTGTTTTCTTTGCAGGAAATTACGTGGTACAATGCCCTGAATATTTCAATCATTTAAAAAGGCATGTGGAGTTTTAGAAGACCCACTTACCCGTGCAGTTTATAGCTCTGCACTGATCCCAGTAGCATAGTCAAAAAGATGCATTGGATTGTTACTGTAAACCTTGGAGATTTGCAATGGGAACATAGTCCTAGAATCACTTTTTTCCTGTTTATCTGGTTTAGTGAATTTGATTTATAGCATGGGTCTTTAAACTGCATTCATATAAGAGACTTTTCAGGGGTATGACCATAGACTGTTGTTTCTAAATGAATTGGTATGAAATGGATCCCTTGCTGATCAGAATAAAAAAATGTTCAGTGGCTTGCCACTCAGACTAATTTCTTATATATTTCAGCTGTTTTCCTGAACTGAGCCAATCCTGGGAATGGGAGATACCAACTTCCAACTAGGCTAAAGAACTCTTCAGTTAAGCGTTTTGTTATGGCATCACTCAAGAAGCCCACACACACATTCCCAACTTAGAGATGAGAGATTGCAAAGGAGGGAGAAGCAAGTCCCTCTTTTTCTCTCCATTTGTTCTTTCTCTCAGGGCATAGAGAGATTAAGAGGGCAGCTGGTCTCATTCCTCCTGTGGCAGGCATATATCCCACCAATCCTCCACCAATCCTCCAACTTTCATCCTTCACAGCTTTTTCCTCGTGACTAGAAACCCCAGACTAGAAATCAAAAACAGTCTATTTTGGTCATATTTTAAATCAGATCCAGAAAAACAGGGAGACAGAAAGGCTACCTTTCTGAAAGTATCCTAAGGAAGCTTTTCCCTGACCTTCAAAGGTATTGGACCATAACCTTTCCCCCATCCCTTCCCAGACCGCAGCCAGACTCAAGAAGGCAAATCATTCTGATGACAACTGATTCCAGTGAAAATGTTCTGGATTCAAGTACTCATCAAGGATACAGCACAAAGTGCTTCTGATTTTGTAGTGTGATGGTGAATATTTCCTCGCATCCTAGAATGTCTTCAGCTCTTGGCTGGCTACACCTGCCTTTGCTGATCATTAAGGTCTCCTGAACAAGAAATGCTACCAAACGTTTCCTGTTTGTAAAGCCTGCCTCCTCAGAGCAAGGACTCCCTGGTCAACCCTTAAATCCCTTCAGATAACAGCTGGTAACTCAATTTTAACATTAATTTTCAAGTTTCAGGGTATTTTCATGAATACCAGGAAGAGTATGTGGACCTCTTTTAAAGGAATCTTTTTGAGATGCATGAAAATTGAAGTGACACAGACCATCGCCAGCCAATCAGACTAATAATCTTTCAGCCATCAGAGCCTACTGCTTGCTTATTGGGAATTCTGGGAGTTGAAAATTAACTATGCTTGGTCTGTAATGTAAATTTATATCTAAAAAAGCCTTGGTGAACAGTATATGATTTTTTTCCATAAGCCCATACAGAACCTTTGTAATCAGATGCCAGTTCACCTCGGAATAAGCTGTGCTTAGTTCTGTGAATTACTTCAGAGATGAGATGCACAAGCTGATGCTGTTAACTATCTAAATCCAAAATATACTGCATGTACAACATTTGTTTCAGCTGCAAAAATTATGTACGAGGCAGAACTTGTGAGTCAAATACTGGCAAATTTCCTTTACATAGTTTACTGCATTGCCAGTTTCGGAACCATCCTTGACATGGAATTTGGAATAGTGCTATCAGATGAATGCAACAGTGCCATCCAGTGGATTTTTAGGCTATTCAGACAAGAATTGCTTTTCATTTAGGATTGGCACAGGAGTGGGAGAATATTCTATTCTGAAATTTTCAGGTTCATTTGCTTCAGCAGTAGCCCCATTGAAATCAAAATTATTTTTTTCAATTAATTTAGATAAGATCATGTTGCCAGTAATTCCAATTATTTAATGAATAATTACTTATGCCATGCTAAATGTTTCTTTGCAAAGTGGTTGAAAGCACAATTGCTCCCAGCTTCCCTTAAAAACAACATCAAGATTGTCTTAATTGAGTTGAATTTACCTAAGGCCAAAATCTTCTTCTGAGTAAACTTTTTGCTGACCATAATTCAAGTTATTTTATAGATGATCACTTTTAAAAGACAAATTGTTTCTTTATGGATAGAAATGGCCATCATGAATACTAGCCTATCTGGAGAGAATTTGGGGATTGACTTGGCTAAGAGTGATATCAAAGCAACTTGCTCAAGAACCATTTGAAAGAATATCAAATAAGGGTCAAGGTATCAGAGTGAGTCCAAAGAAACTGTGGCATTCATTGACTGTCTTTGGCTAGACATGCTCTTTCTCCTATTTTTCTGGAAATAAAAGAAATGAAGGAAAAGGAGACAGATACCTAATCTTGAATTCCCAGAAACAAAGCAAAATATTATTATTGTGGTTCATTGAACAGTCAGATAGATGTTCAGACTGGATTTGACATTTTTGTCAAATTGAGTCCTTCTCAAGGACCTGGGATTGGCTGATGTGGATGTTTGATGGTGTTGCAGATATTGTTGCAGGATGTAAGTTGTTCTGAGTAAAGCAGCCTTTTGCAATTGACTGATGGTGAATTTGTCAATGCCAATGGTGTTCAAGTCCTAATTGTTTTGGGATTGCACCCAAGATGCCTATTATAATTGGTACAGTCTTTACTTTCTTTTTTGATTGTTATCATCGTCATCTTATGACAGCCCAACCTCAAACAACAGTACTATTGGGCACCTAAAAATAACTGGATGCTACCTTTACAATCTACAGGTCCATGATGAGGACCTAAATCATGAAGCAGAAAACTGTTCAACATCAATTGTAACATAAAAATAGTGGAATTGAAATAATACTTTATGGATTTGTTTATGGATAGGAGATGGCCTATGGAAAGAAGAGATAATTTGTGGTGTTTTAAGAGAAGGTGATAAGTTACTAAAATTATTTATACTTTTCATGAAGATGGGAAGTTACTTCTTTGTATATTTCTTTTCTTTTTCCTTCTCTATTTTTTATTTTCTACATTTTCTATTCTTTCTTTTTATTCTTTCATTAAGTTTGTGTTAGCTTTTTACTATTGTAATTATGTTTAGTAAAATTATTATTAAAAACAATACTTAAATGTTTTAATAATGAAAATATGAAAATAATTAGAACAAAACATACTAAAAGGAAATAATGCTGATTTTGTTTGCTCCAAGGATGAGCCCACTGTTGGGCTTAACCTATTCCTTGCCATATCTTCTTTCTCCGCCAATGCACTCTACCCTTCCTCTTTATTTGAAGGGCATGTGTCCTGCTAAACCCATCATTCTTGGTTTTGACTTATTTCTACAAGGACTATGGTTTATACCTTTTTAAAAATATGCATAAATGCCAGTATTTCAATTAAGCAGTATTGTGCCATTATCTTAACAACTTTATGAAAAGTGGGAGGGGGAAAATCTATTCATAAATTATTTAAAAATCAGAACAATGAGGCTGGAAGAGAATTGTAACAATGTGCTAAGGTATTTAGTTTGGAATATAAGTATGATGACCATATTTTCTTGGAAAAAATAAAGGAGGAACTTGAATAGGGAGCAAATCTGAAAGGAGTTTCTAAAGACAAAACATTTTAATTGTTTATGTTTATAAAATTCAGGAGCAAAACCAAGAAACAAAAATGCATTTTCCGATAAAAAAATATCTGAAACCAAACAGTATGTGTAAATTGATTTTAAAAAGACAAATCAAGTTCCATATTCTTCCTAAGAACGTGAAGGACTGTGCATTAAGTGGCACCATTTGTATTTGTAATGGTAAATGGCAAAAGTTAAATGAGGAAACTAAAGGACAAAAGTGAGCTTTTGAAAAAAATATGTAAAGGACAGTTTTCTGAAACAAAAGACATATGGTTGCTGTAAACATAGGCCATCTGTCCAATGTAATGTTGTTTATCATGAAATCACATCTAATAGGAGACTAAGCAATGTATGTTACAATATAGAACTGTTGATGTCCATCAGTTCAGCTGCAAAAAGAGAAGGAAGAGCCACAGAGGAAATAAAAGACCACAACAGATCAAGGAAAATATGATGCAGATGTGTAGAACAAAGTGAGGGAACCAAACCTGAGTAATCTACAAAATGGTAGCCATACTCCAAGCTTCTTCAGCTGCATGAGCAGCAGCTAAAGATGGGAGTAGGGTAGAAACTGTGCAGTCTAGCAATGCCATCTTAGATATTATGTATTACTAGAAACTTCTGGAAGAGAATATGGGGGAAAACTGCCTGGCTGGATTAGAACAGGGTTCCCAATCTTGACAACTTTAAGGCGAGTGGACTTCAACTCCCAGAATTCCTCAGCCAGCAGATTAGAAGAACCATGAAGTAATGTATTTCAAGAAGCGGAAACAATTGCAATTTACATCTATTATTCAGATTACTTAGCTTTGGTTTATTAACAAAACACATTAACATTTTTTAAAAGGATCCACTGGTGACTTCCATTGTTTGGGCTTCGAAGAAAAGCGTCCTGCCAATATCAACCTTTCAGAGGAAGAAGGCGAGGAATTTCTTGATATAGTTATTTTCTTGCCAGATGGAACATTGTATTTATTTTGGTGCTTTTATAAAGAACTGGAAAGTTTTTATGACCTGAGCTACAGTTTAGAGCCTCACAATATGCAGGGCCTCACAAAAATGTCAGAATATCGGTTTTCTGATTTTGCAGATGAATTCATTATTACTTATATTAATAAAAGTGACCCTGCTTTCTTAGTTTGACAATATTTTGTATATATTAATTTGTAAATTAAACCACTAATGAGACTGTGAGTTAGCAGGATGTGAATACTGTCAATAAAACTGTAACAATGAAAGCACCTTAATGAACTTTGTATGTGTGTATTTTAATACCACATTTCTTTAGCTGTCCTGATCAAATAATCCATTAATAAGGGACTTTATGCTGATGGGACTCTGAGACAGAATCCTACGCCAGCAGCCTGTCTGACTAAATTGACGTGAGGAGAATTTATTTTTGAGGCATGTGTTGTAGCCGAGATGCTGGGTTCGCAGAGACAAGACAGAGGTGGTTCCCAGTAATGTTTATTCTGGATACAGTGAACCGATACAACTGAGCGCTAGTCACGCAGGCTGCGCTCTTTAAACACATTCAAGCTTGGCACACTGCCAATCAGTTTCCTGGAATTTCCCACTCTCGAGAATTCCTTCCCAGATTCTTATATGGATCTAACACCCCTCCCTTCCCAGTAGGCTTTCCCCCGGTCATTTGCACACATAATCATGCAAATGGGCTGAAGTTTTTAAGGCCCTCCCAGACCTGCACAGTACAGTCAATGGGGCGTTGGCTGCGGAGGTGGGCATGCTCACAGGAGGCTCCTGTGCCTCTCCATGAGGCCTCAGGAGACCTCTGGGTAATGTCCTTTCCTGCACCGAAAATTGGTCCTCGCTCTGAGTGTCCGCTGCACTGAGTTCAGGTGAGTGTAGCGCGTAGTCCCCGCCTTCGGTACCTGGGGAGGGGGGAACCTAGAGTTAGAGTAAAGGTGGAGGGGTGTTCCCTGGGTTCGGTCCCTTAGCTGATCGATGTGTCACCTCCAGGCACGGCCATCATTCAGTGTAATTATGTAGGGCTTTGGGTCTGTTGTTTTTGTGACTTCCCCTTCCTCCCACCCCCGGGGTCCACTGGCGAGATTTAAGATGAACACTGGGTCCTCCACTTGGAATGCACGGTTTATTTGGGGGTTGTTTTCACTTGTTTTGGGTGCGTAGCAAAGGTTGAGTCTGTCTAAGACCGACCTTAGCTTACGCCCCATAAGTAGTTTGGCCGGGCTCCTGCCCGTTGTCCTGCAGTGTGCAATATGCTGCCAAGTGAGGAATTTGTCGACCCTTGCTTGCCAGTCCCCCTGTTGTATTTCCTGAGGGCCTCCTTGGCCGACCGAAGCATGCGTTCGGCTTGGCCATTTGTGCTTGCTTCTCCCGAAGCCGTGAGGGCATGTCTGATGCCCAGGCTTGCTAAATACTCCTCGAAAGGTGCGCCGGTGAACTGGGGTCCATTGTCGTACACCAGTATATCCGGTATTCCATGGGTTGCAAATAGGGCTCTCAGTGTCCTGATCACAGCTTGGGAGGTCATGGAGCTCATCGTGGCTATTTCTAGCCATCCATGATCACCATGAATGTGTGTCCTTGGAATGGCCCTGCCAGGTCGATGTGCAGCCTCGACCACGGGCCACCAGGGGGGTTCCCAGTTGCTCATTGGGGTTAGGGGGGGCTGGCCGTGATTGCTGGCATGGCTGGCATGTTCCGACCCACTATTGGATATCCCCATCCATTCCTGGCCACCATGCATAACTGCGGGCTAGGCTCTTCATATGGACCATCCCGGAGTGCCCTCTGTGCAAAGTTTCCAGGATGCTTTTCTGGAGGTTTTTGGGAATGACCACCCTGTCTCCCCAGAGGAGGCACCTGTCGTGAGCTGTTAGCTCTCCTCTTTGGCATTCGAAGTGCCGGAATTCGCCCACCATGAAGCCATCTGGCCACCCCCTTAATGTCCAGTTGAGGACCCTTCTGGTAATTGGGTCACTTGCTATTTGCCTTGCCACCTCCTTGGCAGTGATTAGCCCCAGTTCTTTGAAGTCAATAAGTAGGACTGCGTCTTTGGAGGTTTCGTCACCATCTGTCATTGGTAGGGAGCAATGGTTGAGGGCATCAGTGTGGCCCAGCTGTGTGCTGGGGCAGTGGACTAAGGTGTAATTGTATGCTGCTAAGGTTATTGTCCACCTCATCATTCTGGGGAAGAGGGCTTGTGTGGTGGGTCGGTCTTCTGCTATTATTCCCAATAGCGGTTTGTGGTCAGTTACTAGTGTGAACTGCTTGCCAAATAGGTATTCATGGAATCTCTTGATTCCGGTGATTAGCATTAGAGCCTCTCTGTCGAGCTGGCTTTAATTCCTTTCTGGTTTTGTGAGAGTTCTAGAATAGAATGCAATTGGCGCTTTGTCCCCGTTGGGTAGCTTATGGCTGAGGACAGCTCCCATCCTGAATGGGGATGCATCACAGGTTAGCAGCAGGGGGAGGGTGTTGTTGTATCTGATTAAAAATGCGTCTTCCTAGAGGAGTTATTTGACTCCTTGGAATGCTTTCTCCTCTTCCCCCCCTCCACGCCCAGACTGTGTTCTTTCCAAGGAGTTTGTATAGGGGTTCTGCTATGGTCGCCTTTCCTTTTAAGAATGTATTATAGAAGTTAATAAGACCTAGGAAGGCTTGGAGCTGCGTCTTGTATCTGGGTATGGGGGCTTCTCTAATTGCCTTAACCTTGTTGAGTGTGGGGTGTATCTCTTCCCCGTCGATCTTGTACCCCAGGAAGTTTACTTCCCTAGCACCTATTGTGCATTTGTCCTTTTTTGAGGTGCAGCCCTGCCTGCCTGAAATGAATTAGGGCTTCCCTTAGTCTAGATAATAACTGTTTTTCATCGTGTGCTGTAATGAGCACGTCATCGAAGTATGGTACTGTGCCTGGTATTCCTTGGAGCAGTCTCTCCATGATGCTCTGGAATATGTCAGGTGCGACGCTAACCCTGAACTGAAGGCGGTTACATTTAAATGCCCCCTTATGTGTGACTATTGTCTGAATCTCTGCTGTTGTTGCATCTACTGAGAGCTGTTGGTATGCCTTGGTCAGGTCTGAGTCCCTTTGGGGAGAAGAGCGGTATATAAATGTGATTAAATAAATAAATAAATAATTTGGCAAAAAAATTTCCTGGTCCCAGGGAATGCAGTACATGCTGGACAACCGGGATCGGATAGGCGCTCAGCTGCAATGCCTTGTTCAGTGTGCTTTTATAATCCGCACAGATTCTAATTGACCCGTCGCTTTTAAGCAGGGTTACTATTGGGGTTTCTCACTTCACGTGATCAACGGGCTCTAGGATTACCTGTCCTATTAGCTTTTCCATCTCTGCTTAAACTTTAGATTCCAAGGCAAAGGGAACTCTGCGGCTTTAAGGCGGATGGGGCTTATAGTCAGGTCTAGGCTGAATGATATGAGGGTCCCTTTATACTTGCCTAACTGTGTGCTGAAAATGTCCTGAAACTCTTTTATCAGGTCACCGATGCTCTCCAGCCAGGTTGCGCAAACTCCTGTGACTTCCAAACCCAAAACTTCAAACTAATCTAGACTCAATAGTGTCTGCTGTTTCTTCTTGACCACGAGATAGAGAGAGTCTTGTTGAATTTGTGGTATGCCACCAGTACTTCTAATTGGCCCAAGACAGGGATGCAATTTCCCTGGTAGTCTGCCAATGCTGTGGATGATCTGGAGATGTCTTCCTGTCGCAATTCGGGTCAGTGGTCACACCAGATCCTGAGTCTACTTCCATCTCGCATGGTTTTCCGAAGATTGAGACGGTTGTTGTGATTTTCTTAATTCAGCTGCCGTTGTTGCTCACTATGATGGTTGTTCGGTTCGCTTCTGATGATCTATTGTTTGGTCTGCGCTGGTCCAGTCAGCTTTTGGTTGATGACCACCGGGGGTGCTGTTGTGGTCACTTGCTGGTTTTTCTTCCCCTTCTGTGTGACGAGTGGTCGCGTGTCCTGAATGCCCGGTCAATATGTCCTCTCTTGCTGTAGTTATGGCAATGGGCATCTTTGAATGGGCAGACTGCTCTGGTGTGCGATCGCCCACAGCCCAGGAACTTTAGCTTGTTGTCTTCTCACCTTTTGAAAGTTTTATGGACTCTCTCGTCCTCATTGCATTCCGATGATGAAGCGGAGTCGGGGGCCCTGTATACTCTGTTTGTTTGTTTGGGTGCTTTGTCATCCTCGTCCGGAATTTTCACCATTTGCGCCTCAGTTTTAATAGATGTTTCTGCCATTCTCACCTCATCGACCGCTACGGTTAGTGTTATTTTATCATGAGGCGATGCTTTAGGCTTTTGTCCCTCAGTCCATAGACAAACTGGTCTAGCAGAGCCTCATCCATATCCGGGAATTCGCAGTTTACTGCTATGGCCCGGAGGGCTTCTACGTTGACATTTATTGGTTCACTTTGTCTTTGCTTCCTGTGGTGGAATTCGAACCTCTGCCGGGTGGCGGCGTAAAGTGTCTTTTTAGTTTTTCAATGTTCATTCCAGAGAATAGAGCTATCCGGGTTTGGAGCGGCAATCGCCCTCACTGCACGGAAAGCCACCTGGCCGCAATGGCTGAGGAGCAGGTTCCTCATCTTTTTGTTCCGTAGATCTAATAGATCATTTGCATCGAGGTAGCAGTGATACCTTTCCATGCATTCCTCCCAGTTTTCCATTTCTGGTCGGAATATTGGATCGAATGGTGTTTGTCCAAGGTTGGTGGTAGCCATCGCCGCTTGCGATCGTCCCTCTTTGCTGTTCATGGTTTGAATTTCGCACTGCTGATTCTTGGAGGTTGTCGCAGCTATGGCTGTGGTTTTTTTCCTTTTGGCTTGCTTCTGTCTGTTGTCTTGTGGCCCTCCTTGTCGCCAGTGTTGTAGCCGAGATGCCGGGTTCGTAGAGATGAGACAGAGATAGTTCCTAGCAATGTTTAGTCTGGATACAGTGAACGGATACAACTGAGCGCTAGTCACGCAGGCTGCGCTCTTTAAACACATTCAAGCTTGCCGGTCTGCCAATCAGTTTCCTGGAATTTTCCGCTCTCGGGAATTCCCTCCCGGATCCTTATATGGATCTAACAACATGTTTTATAACCAAACTGATACAAAAACTGACTTTGATATATCTAGTCCTCACTTACTGTCTGCATTTGAGAATGACAACTCTGTCATTAAGCGGCATAGTCAGTGAAATATCACATGACTGTGCCAGACTTCATCTGTTCCAGCTATGGTATGAAGTGAATTATCCACAGTTGTTAAGTGTGATGTCACATAACTCTGACATGCAACTGGCATTGCTGGTTTCTCCTTTGACTTGTTGGAAGTCATTTTTTAAGTGTGCAAATGGCAATCACATGACCATATAAATGTGCGTCAGTTGCCAAGCATCTGAAATGCAATCGCATAACCAGAGGGATGCTGCAACGACAAGCTGCCATAACTCTGAATGGTCACTGATTGAGGGATCAGTAATTGAGGACTATGTATACATCTCATGAAAGATTACAATATGTATAGAAGAAACATACAAATGCAAATAGTATCTGAATTTCTGATTTAGTTACTACCAATGAACCTAGTTATCATAAAAGATATATAGTTAGAAGATAGATACAGGAACATTTTTAAATAATAGCAACCAATAAAAGTTCACATGATAAAGGATGACATCTCCTAGTAATTTTTGACTCTGAGAATTACTACCAACATAATTATGACTTCCTACACAGTAATATTTCCTTTGATGCGTTATGATAAATGTTGCAGAAAATCATTTATTATATTTCTTCCAGCTACTTAAAGGCATTTTGAACCCATTCTGCATTTTTCTTTATGTGACATTTTTACACTCTTCATTTTCTGCTTTGTAGCCACTGAGCAATCATGATCACAGGAGTTACCCAATTATGATTGTCACAGGGTTAAGAAGTCCTTTCTGTTTTACTTCATTCAAAATGTAACTCCTGAAAGAACATTTACAAACATTCACTTCCTTCCAATGCTGACCACATTTTTTATGTAACACACAACATTAAATTTGAGGCCTTTTAAGACTTCAGTTATTACACTTGATACTCAGGGCCAGAACTGAACATTTCTGGAAGAAATGAATTATACCTAAGAAATAAAACTTAGTTTTAATAGTGATCTTGACATTTAGGAAGAGTTTCTTTGGTTTATCCTCTGTGGCCAGTTTATAGACCTTATTATACATTTTCTGTTGTTATTATGGTTAGCCATCCAGAATTGCTGATGTGAGATGGACCACCATGTAAACTGAATTAAACTTTTTTTAAAAAAATAATTATCAGGTAGAACACTTGCTACTTTTCCTGTAGGAAACACACAAGACAAAAGAGAGGTTAATGCCACTTGCCAGCATCAAGAGTTGCTTTCTCTAATCTGATGCTTCCCAGAAATGTCATGTTCACTGGGAATTCTGGAATCTGCAATAAATAGATGTAATCTAGAGCACATTTTAAAAACATAAAGTCTAAGGCATGCAGTTCTGTTTACACTTTTTTTTTCATCAGCTACAATGATATGTTGTCTTAGCTATCAATAATAATGTGCGCACATGAGACTGTGGCATTTGGGAATGACACAATGGGTGTTATTAATAGCTTAACTGACACTAATGACATTGCCCTTACCCTTATTACAGTTTGTAAAATTATCACCAACAATCAGTTGAAGCCTTGATATCCCTAAAGCTATCAGAGGATGTAACACTTCATTCACAAGAACATGACTATAGTTCCTTAGTCTCAGAATCATTTCAGTAAATCATTATAAATGCATTAGAAGAAAGATATTACGAGCTATCAGATATTAATCTTCAGCTGTTAAAGAGATGGAAGTAGCTTGCCTGAACTTTTCATCTTCTGCCTTGTCAGAACATGCCTTGGCTACCAACTAATGGTTTTAGATTTGTTTTATTGCTAATAAAGCATTTGTTTGGTTTGCTTGTTTGTTTGTTTAATTAATGTACTGTATATGGCCACCATCTAGCCAATGGAATTTGGGTGGTGAACAGAAAATAGAAGCACAATACACAATCAAAATCAATTAAAAAGAATCAAGTCAAGGGCACTATAAATATTTTCTGATAATATAATCAACTCACCCTGGGCTTCATTAATACCCCACATTCAGTGCTTGAGGGAAAAGCCAAATCTTCATGCCCTTCCATTAAGGGCAAGGTCATTTGAATTTCTAGGCAAAGTCTGTTCCATAAGTCAGACAAACTGCCAAAGATAGCAGACTAGGATTTCCCAGGTGACAATGCTTCACCAAAGGAACTCGGAGAATGTCCACATAGTCAGATCTGGTAGGATAGGTAAAGACCACTGGCGATTTAGTAGATTAATATTTTTCACAATACAATCATGATCACCACCACCTGCTCATGAACCATTATTTGGCCATGATAAGATGCTCTGTGTGCCTCCATGATATCAGCAACTTAATGGGTTATGGCTGATTCCCTGGCAGGCTAACATACAGTATATGTTTCAGAAAAAAATGTGTGCCAAACCCAGGTACAATGGTGAACACATAAAAGAAATATAGCAAACTGATCATAAATCAGGTCTAATATTACTGGGCATCAATCAATAAATCGGCTATAACACTTAACTGGCCCTGCAGAGCAACCAGGATGGCCAACTGTAGAGCAACTGATAGGCCGAACAAAGTGAAAGAGAGAAAAAAAATCAAGCAAACTTGAAGTGCTATTTCAAGTAAAATTCTAAAACTATGGAATTTCAAAAGAGAATATTTGATATATAGAAACCCAAATATTCATATTTAGAAACTGAAGAACAGTGATAAGTGGATCAATGGAAAATGATAAATGGAAAGAAGATTTCTCCTTTAAACAAAGGCTTTTACAGATACAAAATTGCAAAAATTGGAAAAACTACCGTTTCCCCAAAAATAAGACCTAACCAGAAAAAAAAGGCCTAGCATAGTGATGACTAATCTTTTAGGCACCGAGCACCCAGACGAGTCACTGTTAATGAGTCATGGCTCATGATGTCATTGCCTGGCACTGCTATTCTCTTTCTGAGCATGCTCAGCTCTGGGGCGATGCTGGGGCAACCTGGCTCACATGCCAGCAGTGAGGACTCTGCATGCTCACTGTGACAACGTGTCTTAGGTTCACCATCACTGCCTTAGCATAATTTTTCAAGATGCTCGTAATATAAGCCCCACCCCCAAAATAAGCCACAGTTAAGATCATAAGCTAGACTAAAACATTTAGTACCGTATTTCTCCCCAAATAAGACCTAACTGGAAAATAAGCCCTAATGTGTCTTTTGGAGCAAAAATTAGACCTGGTTTTATTTTCAGGGAAACACAGTGCTGCAAATGTTAATAATATTGATAACAATATAAATAAAATTGAAGGTTATATTTTATTAACTTCTGAGACAGATAATAAGTTGATGATATCTATCTATCTATCTATCTATCTATCTATCTATCTATCTATC
>JANHFO010005194.1:291728-303998 GCA_032468095.1 Pareas carinatus
TATTATATTATATTACACACTACAGTATACTACACTACATATTATAAATTCCTCATGACATTACTTCTAGCATGCTTCCACTGCGTACCAGGCCACCCTAAAGGAGAAAGCAAAAAACTAGAAGAAATCAAAGTTAGAATATAAGCTATGGCTTATCTATTTATGCATCATTTGTCATGCATGAGCAGAGTAAGTCTACTCAATTCTATGCCTGTCATGCGCCCAATCAGACAGCATGTGAGTTTGCCCTATTTCACCTGTTCAGTTTATTAGCAGCTGTCCTTTCACCATCACCACTTACATCATCACCCGCTTTCTTCTTAAGTGAGGGCTACATGTACAAGAAAACAGTCAAGGAAGAAAATCATAAATACTAAACCTTGCTTCAGCAGTGTGCCAAACATACATAAATCAAGCTTTTCTTTTTCCAAAAGACTAAGTTTATTTTATGATCTTTTCATCTATTTTTTAACTCTTAAAATATGTTTAAAGGAAGTTGAGATGAGGAAAGGAGAAAAGCCTTTGCATTTGTGGCAGCAGTTAAAAACATTTAAAATTGTGAAAGAGTCCAGTACATGCAACTGAGCCATTTTAAACCATCACATCAGTATTCTAGTTATCCAGGTATACTGTAATACCATTTTGGTTTTAATAGTTTCAGGAATAGTTAGAAAGACAGATCACAATATCTGTATTTCTTTTTCCCCTTTTCTATAATATCCAAGCACTTATTTATCTCTCAGCAATTAAGAATCTCACTCTGTTTTGGATGGATGTAAATTTCTTTCAGTTACTTTCTGATAGGATGTTATCGAAGGATTTAAATACTTTATAAATAACCTTGAAATTAATAATATTTAAATGTGGGGGGAAAGGAAAAGATTCATCCTTAACTTTCTTGCACCCAAATATAATAATCTTATTTCTGTTCCATACATGTTAACATATTATTTTTATTTGAGTAAACCTGCCAAGTTACTTCTGGCATAGTTCATGATTAAGTGTAACTAAATCAAGACTGTACAAATTAGTCATTTCATCCCATATATTTTTCCAAATGGCACACTCAAGAATTTTAAAAGTAAAATATATAGACCCTCTCTAAATGTGGGTGAGGAGTGTTTAAAATTTTTCTAATTTCTTATCCAGTATATCTGTTAGAAATTTTAAAAATAAATATTAATAAATAAAACTATTTTGTTCAATTACAAGCTCCGAATTTATTCCTTATCTAGTGCTTGATTCTCTGGCATTACCTTCCATTTTTGTCTAATTCTGTATGTTGCCAAATTTCTGAGCCAAGTCCTCCTTTAAATTCTAAAGCTGATTTTAAATATGCAACTATTATCTCAGTTATCATTCCTTAAACAGTTTCCTTATCTGTTTGCATATATGAGTCCTGAAACTCCATGGTTTTCAGATGAGAAGAACAGTATTCACTAGCAAATTCTGAATTCTTATTGATGCACTGTTAGTACTAAACACAGTATGGACATCTTTGGTTATCATTTAATTTGTCAGGTAGCAATTAGACTAGGATGAAATCCCTGATCGGACACAATAAAATATTAAAAGTCAGTTTTTCTCCCCAGTATCACCGGCAGTAAAAGTAAATGTTTTCAAGTAATTTTGGCTAGAGGGACTATGACAGCGACAACATAAACGTTTAAAATATTCAAAACTTTTCAAAATGAAAATCTATGTGCTTTGAAGCGCCAGGCTGTCCATCAAGAATGTATTTACATCCACAACATGATCTTGGCATTCTACCTCCTACTGAGGTAATAATTGTCAGTTATATTATAGACAAGAGTCCAAATGACAAATGTAAAGAAATTGCTTGATCTAGTCTACTTTTATTTGAAAAATTGATCTGATTCAGAGCAACATAGTCCTAGACCCTCTCTACTCAGCATCAGCTGTATTTACAGTATAAAGCAGGGGTTCCCCACCTGTGGGTCATGGCCCACTACCAGGCTGTGGTCTAGCAGCAACTGGGCCGCATGAGTGGTGACCTGTCATGCACACATCAGTGTGTGTGCGCGCAGCCCCACTCCCCCAAGCACTGGGCGATGGCCATAGCCTGCTGTCCCAAGTGTAAGGCGATGGCTGTTACCCGTGGCACCTCACTTGCGCAATTGATGCATACACCTGCCTCTCTGCCCCACCTCTCCACAGCATGCCGCCAATCCAAAAAGGTTGGGATCCCTGGTATAAAGCATCTATCTTCACAACTCATGTATTTATCAATAGGTTCAGAGACCTTAAATGTAGAAAGAAAAAGTGGTCTAAGGTTTTGAGGCTTGAGGGCCACACGATATGAGCTTTGTAATACTTGCAATAATACTGTTACAATAGCTAATTAACATGGTTTTTCTTGTATTTTACATTTGCTTATTTCAGTTGCATTGCATAAGCCTTAAATCTTCAACAAAAAGTCTACCTTTCAGAAACCAGGCCTGGCAGAAGAGCATTTAATACATTGTAGATAACAGTTTCATTTTCAACTATTCTCAAGCTTCCATGAATATAGAACATAGTCAAGCGAACCTTGGAAAGCCTGAGAATGCATCTTATCCAAACCCATTTTGATGTTTCTCCTTTGCAAATGTTTCTTTTTACTTTTGCTCAGAATACAGTGCTCTTTTCTATGGCAATGCTGTAATTGTTATGATGTAACTTGAACAGAAATACTATTTGTTATGTTTGGGCCTGATATCTGAAGCCGTTAGGCCTCCAGACAGAATGTTTTCCAGGGATTGCCCAGGAAAACCCGGATTGCCTATTGGTTGCTGCCTAGTGGTTGTTATGTTTATAAGCATGCACATTTGCACAAGCAAAGCCAGTTGAGAGAACCTGCTGTAACGAGAACGTCTGTTGCTGTAATGTTACTTACTTGTAAATAAACGGTTCCTGTTTGACCTACACCATCTCCTTCTATGACTGCAGAACCCAGGGCGCAACAGTGGCAAGAAAGGTGGGATCTGCTGCTTGAATATCGAGAGGGGTAAGACCAGGCTTCCATGGAAAAGAACTGCGTATTCCCATAAGTAGGTCATCCATCCATGCTGGAGGCTTCCATCCTGTGGACCCATCTGAGGAAACCACTCAAACAAAGCGGCAGATTGGAATGGAAGGTTGGTAGCGGTCTGGTATGGCAAAGATTGCAAAGCTCGAGGAATTCGACATGGCACATCCAGAGAGGTGGCGGTCCTATATATCTCGCATGGAAAACTACCTCAGAGCCAACCAGAAGAAAAAATGTTGTGAGAACATTTTACTCCAGCGCTTTTCGTAACTGCTTGGTGGCAAGCTGGCAAAAGAGGCTGGATAATATCCTCCGCGAGGAGGCTGAGCAAGCAACTGACAACAGGGTTGATCGTCTATAAGGCAAATTCGAGCCAAGGATGAAGCCAGTTCCAAAGAAGCTTCATCGGCAAAGCTCTCTTGGTTGCGGAGGAAATCACCCTCGAATTGAATGCAGATTTCGCCAGGCTATCTGCAGGGTATGTGGCAAGCTAGGTCACATCACCTCTATCTGTAAGGATAGCCCTAAGCCACCACCTCCTCATGAGGCTAGGACAGGCAATGTGGTCCCCAGAACAGAATAGAATAGTGTAATGCTCCAGTGCATACCCATTATACTGGTGTTATTACAGACATGTGGTTCTTCATTGTGTTGAGACCATTCTTTCAGTTAATGCAGTTTCATAACAAGTTCTTCATTTTACTGAAAGTTGTTTTCTTTCCCATTAGTGTTTTGTTCTCACTTTTTGACACCCAGGAGGAAGGCCTTTGCTGTTGCCCGTACCTAACGTAGAGTAGGACCCATTTCTAGCAACTTGCATCCTGGCATCCAGAATTGGCCAGAGTCGCCCCTCCACGAGGGTAAGGGGGTTGTTAAGGCAACCTCAGCCACGATCCGTAGCCATGTCCTAGCGGCAGGCAATACAAATCGGAGCACTGTATTTAGGGTTCCTAGTTTACAGAAGAGTCTGAGTTAAATGCCCCAGGCTCCCCAGCCATAAGTGGAAGAAAACACATGGCTTCAAACTGCCAATCGGAGAGAATTCATTCACACAACTAAAGAGTCGCTAAAGTGAATCATAAATGGTAACTGGCACCAAAGGCTAGCTGAGTTCTTGTAATGCCAGAGCACAACCCCTTCTACAGCGACAGGTAGGAGCTAAATTAAATCACTTGCATCCTGACCGTCTGGCTGTGAACTCTACACCACTGAAATCACCAAGACAATTGCTCATCGGACATCGGGTGTGGGTCTGCAACTATGGCCAAGGGCCATTGTGGGTAACTGCAAAGGTGGTCAAAATCTCTGAGCCTCTCTCATACGAAGTGGTCCTGGAAGATGGGCACCTGCAGCACTGCCAAATTGACCAATTGCGCAAACGGCTAGCAAACTTGCCGCTAGCCCAGGACACTCAAGGGGTTCAGTCACAAACACATGCAGATCTCTGCCTGCCAGCGAACTCTGGGGGCACTGTTGCAACTCCTTGTAGGGGCATCGAAGAATCGTCCGTCAGAGATTCCACACCTGCCGCAAATCCCGCAGACATGGACTCAAACCGAAAATCGCCGCCAGCTTCCAGGCCTTCTAGTACTTTTTCCCCTGTGACTAATGGGTCAGCTTTTCCAGATCAGGCTGAACAAAGTGATTGTTCCAGTTCCGAGGAGTGAGACAGTGCTAGCCTGAGCTTGCCAGACCAGCCCGACATCCAGGTAAACCGGGGCACTCCAACGGCACTGCGTCGTTCCAAGCAGGCACACAGACCACTGGCCTACTTGAAAGACTCTGTTCATTTTACAGATAATGCGAGCTATCTAGGGAGAAGGGGCATTATGTATTCGCCTTATATCTAAGTGTATGTATTTAATGGAAACTGCTGAATCACTGAGCAAAAGTAACTGAAGCCTTTTTGGCTTCCAGACAGGATGTCTGCAGGCCCAGGGATTGCCCAGGAAAACCTGGATTGACTATTGGCTGCTGCCTAGTGGCTGTTATATATATAAGCATGTAGGTTGCACAGGCAAAACCAGTTGAGAGAACCTGCTGTAATGAGAACGTTTATTGCTGTAATGTTACTGACTTGTAGATAAATGGTTCCTGTTTGACCTACACCGTCTCCTTCTATGACTGCGGAACCCAGGGCGAAACACTATTGCTAAATCAATCAACTTTTGCTTTTAAGTAACTTTGCAATCATGTAAGAACTCATAAAAACCTGTGTCAAGGAGTGATGAGCTTCTCTGGCTCAGGTTAAAAATAGAGCAAAGAAAATGTGTTTCACCTTCTCTTTGACAATGACTAAATTCAAAAATGGCAAGCTTCCTGAAGAAAAGCTTTTTCAGATATCTACAAGCCACGCAGAGTTGTTAAAGAAGACAGAGATTATGGGAGTATGCAAGCCTGCCATAATACCAAAGTCCCCTAAATCAGGATTTTTGAAACGGTCTCCCACAGAATCTAAGGTTTCTGTGAGATTCTGATGGAGCTCTGTGAGAGGTTAAACAGGGGCGAGGGGAATGTTGACACAGACTCAGTCAAGGAGAATCTTTCTAAACTACAGGTGAAACATTCAAACACCCCACACACCCAGATAACGTTTGTGCTCATGGCAACGTATCACTCAGAGAAGCATTTAGCAGGGGTTCTGGGAATGCTTAAAAAAAGAAAGAAAAACTAACCATTTCTGTGGTCTGAAAAAGTTTGAAACCCCTTGCCCTAGAAAGCTACATCTCCAAAAAGGTGGGAGAGAGCAGACAACATTTACTACACTGTGGGAGTTGGCCTTTCCTTGAATCAGCAATTTCCCCAGATAGGGATTCTTTTACTCTCTCCACAGCCATCCAATCCAGCTTTTCTGTTCTTCTAAATCTAATACGAAAGAACATTTCAGCAGGGGAAGAGGAAGGCAGAAGAAGAAATGTTGAATTTTTATGTTGGATTGCTGCAAACCTCTATAGTACATTTTGTTGCTGCTACTGTTTATGCAGAGTTGCTCTTTCTTGCTTTTTTGAAATATATATTGAAATTTGTCTTTTTCACACTGTGAGGCCAGACTGAACATCCAGGAACAGGAACAGGAGAACATTCATAATAAATTAATTCCTGCTTCATATATATTTTTATTTACTAGCTCTTTTTTATTGAAAAGTTTGTTAAAATGTTTTTGGTTACATTTGCTTTTGTCTTTCACCGGTCATTTGTAAAACTCAGAAGAGACAGTACTGATTTAGATGTGTTTTGGTTCCTAGATGTGATAAATGCCTGACAGCTGGCTATTTTGGCCAGATTTACAGACCCACCATTGGCAGTATTCATGGCACCCCGTTTGCAGGAGAGAGAAGAGTTCAGAGTTCAGCTGGTTGTTATTCCAGAATGTTTCAATTAGATTTTTCTAATTCCATCTTCTAAAGTCAGCCTCGCAGCCAAATAGATTTTATGACCATTAAGGCCTTTTAGGTGGAATTCACATGAGAAAAAACTAACAGTTTAGGCCGTATGCTGTAAGAATTTCCTAGAATTTTCTTCACTTTTAATCCACAAAATTGATTCAAGATTTTGTAAATGAAGAGGGGCATAGTATACACAGAATAGGTGTGCATATTAGAGCAGATACCTGGTCATTCTTACATAGATTCTACCTTACATATTCTGCTTAGAAAACAATATCCTTCAATCACTACTCCACTGATATATGGTATATCATTTACCAGCACAAAAAAATGTCCACTTGTATAAAACAGGTCCAGACATACAAAATCTGGCATATCTTTTCTCAAATCCATTAAGAATCTTAAATTGTTAATAACGCAGCACAAAAATTGCAGGGTTTTTTAAAAAATAAATAAAAGTAATCTGTAGTGTGCATTAGCTCTTTCTTTGTCCTATGGATGTCATTAAGCTCATTATTGTAGAAAATGAAATTGAAGCAAAAGCTCTCTGAAATTTTCCAGTGTGGCTTTATATCTTTAGACAATCTTAACATCTGCATTTTTCAAGGGATAGAGTAGTAGCCGTGGAATGATTATTAGTGAGATTCAAGACTATATTTTTATATATAAATTTTGGCCCAAATAAATTACCCTACGTGTTGAAATATGGAAGGCAAATCCTCACAAACAAAGATAGCTGTCTCTTATTTCTAATCTTTGTCATTATAAACCTATCTGACAAGACATAATTAATTCTGCGATCCTGGAATAAATCCTGGGCTCTCCAGTTATTATATTTGCATATCCTTTCACTAACACTGTATATCTCAATCTGAGCTTATTTTTCAGATCATCAATTTTAATTGAGCTGTGTCCATCAAGAGTTACATCCAAGTTCTTGCAGATGTGAGCCAAAATTTCTAAGCTTTGATTCTCTGCAGCCATTCTAGCTTGAATTCGGTCCAACCTTTACTAACATTTGCCAAGTTCATATTTGTAGTGTTCAACTAAGCAGACTATAGAATAATAACAGATGGCAGTGAATTAACTCTTAAAAGTTCCTTACCTAGCAGCAGTTACTACAGATTTCTCAATTATATTTGCACAGTGTATTTTAATTTACACAGATAGTGATACAGGAACTGATTATTATAATTTGTGAATACTTCAAAATATCTTATTCATAGTAAACGTGTTCCTCAAACTTGCTTGACAACTTCCCCTGTGTAGGTGGGTAACTCAAAAATGAAGACAGAATCCTCTCTTTTACAATGGACATGCAATGGTGAGGACATGGACACTCTTGATATAACGTGTATCTGAGAAAAATTATTAAAAAGAAGGCAAATTATCTAGATCTATTTCTATTTTATGTTATTGCCAAAAAAATTAAAGAGAAAAAAAAGGGAGAATTCATATTAATGTACATTACCAACAGACTATTCATTTAGTCTAAAATATATGCTATTGGGGGAGGGGATATCTCAATTCACCTAACTTTAAAAGTGGAGTGAGACAATAAGCATTTAAAGGATAGAACTATTGTTCAAGTGCACAAAAAGAAATAGGCTGTTCAGATAACTGTGTGCCATGAAATGGATTTCCTTCCCTTCTCATAGCATTAACTAAGAATTTGCAATGTCCATTTCTTTTGTCCCTTTGTTAGGCTCGACACAAGGCAGATTTGAATTTCCTGTTTGGCCCATTGCCAGCATGGGCCAATCACCACTTTCTAAATGCGGGAACATATTACATGGGTATCGCTTGATTCCCAGGCCCCTGTATCTATGATTTTCTTAGATTCAAACATTTCCTTCAGATGGTCTCCAATATTTCCTTCTGATCTTATGGCAGACTCAGCTCCAATTGGATACGGTGTCTGGAACGGCCCCTCCCTTTCAGTTGCTGGTCATTGGCCTGTGCAGCTTTTTCATTCTGTTCTGTTCTCTGAAGGGCAGGTTGCCCTGTTATGTTGGTGGACTATGCTCAAGCCTTGAAGCTCATTCTCCAGTCAACCCTTACCTCATCCAGAGTGCATCCTTTGGGCTTCTGCCCAGGCAGGGTGGGGCATTTAACTCTCCCGTTCCCCTGCCCACAGTACTGGAAAGCCTCTGCTTTTCCACCCCATTTTAAGCTTTACCTTGTTTCTGTGAAATTGAACTCTCAGTTCTTCCTTGCTTCCAACTTTCCTTGGACCTGCAGAGGAATGTAGGAGTAAAAAAAACCAACCTGTTCCCTATTGCTCTGATTCTTACAGCATCAGAGCTACGATGGTACTATAAAGAATGGGAAAAGAAATGAAAGATTCTAGGTTAATATAAGGGGGAAATTGTGGGAAGGGATGTTAAAATACTGATGTGTGCAAACAACAGGAAAAGAAATGCAGCCGAGGGAACAATTCCTAAAAGAAAAAGGCAGTTACTGATGCACTAACCCACACTAGAGCCAGCCAACAAGGATTGCTTTTTCCATAAGAAGCAGGGGAATGACCGGTCAGGTTTAAGGTAAGACCAACTCACCCTTGTTGCCAAGGTACTCTGGTCTGAACTGGATTTTCTAAAATTGGATTAAGAAATAGAAAGAAACAACCCGGAAGACAAGCAGTTGAAGTGGCAGCACGGAGTGACCCACAGCTTGTATCTCAACATTGCATGAGAACCTTCAAAAAAGAAAAAAAAACCAATTGAGTCTTCGACAATAAAGCTAATGTGTGAAACAATTTCTATCTACAAAGATCCACTGTGGCATAAGATGGCACCTTTGTTCTAGAATTTTGATCAGGACCAGTTTTCTCATTAGACAAAACTGAAGTGGTTACTCTGGTGAGGGAGGCAGTGATGCTCGCACCTGACTGTGACTCATAACCTCCCCATTGTGCTCTTCCACTTGTTCAGACTGCCTCAAATAGCCGCTGCCTCAGGTGTGGTGCTAAAGGGGATGCAGTTACCAGTTCACTTGACATATTTTTGTGTGTCATGCAGAGAACAGTGGGGGGGAGGAGTTGGGGGGGCTGACAGATGCTCCCTTCTCTTCACTACTTTTCATTTTTTTTGCTCTTCTTTCTCGGTTTGTTTCCCTTTCACTCCATGCTTTTTTTTTTCTCCTTTGAGATTCCCTGCTTGTCTTGTTCAAGTTCCCATGTCTTCATTTCTTCACAGATCATTTCCTGTTGCGATAATTTCTTCCTTCAAATCCACCCCCTTTTACTTTCTCCACAGCTATATCGTGTCTTTTCTTCTATAATTCCTTCAGCCAAACGATTCTTTCCATCTCTATTTTAGAACACTGGTATAACGGTTCTCAAAGCTATTCAGAATAATTAAAACCAGATTTACGAAAGGATGAAATTGCTCTCAGTATGACAGATTGCATGTACTGCATCCTATATTCTAGAAGACACTTTCTGAATATTGCTATCCTGCAGCCAGGGAGAATTCATGTGGCAAGAGATATGAGCGTTTGTTAATAGTCAAAGATGCCAGGAAAAAAGGACAGTGTAATTTCGGAGGAATCTTTTCCGTGTGAGGAATTTGAAATATTTTCTTAGTGGTTCAGCATCTCCAGTTCTGACCTACTGTGGCTCCCCAGTTGCTTTAACCCCTGAATCTGCTCTTCTTTAAACAGAGGAACAGCAAAAACAGGACATGAGAAATCCAAATTGTTCAGAGCTCTTTCTTAATCCACAAGGTGTTAATTATTTTTGCTATTTTACTTCCAACCCAGCCACTAAGTTTAATTTTGGGAGGCAGGTTATAAAGTTAGTTAAAACATGAAATGCTTTTAAAATATTAAAAAAAAGAAAAAGTGAAACAAATCAACAAATGTAAATCATAAATAGGAAAAATATAAAACATAGACCATTCACTATTTTATTTGTTTATTTATAAAAGTTATTGGCTGCCCATCTTACCATAAGGTAACCCTGGAAGGCTTATAGACATAAAAAATACATCTACATTAAAATCTGAATAAATTAAAACCAGAGATTAAAATCAAGGAGACATGGTGAGGTCGGGGGCGGAGTGAGGAGGCGGTGGGATCTGTTGTTACTTGATCAACCACCTCCACTGTGCTTTTCCCCCATTGGGGCCCAAGGACAACTGACAGAGTCAGGTCTTTATGAAAGAATAGGAGGGTTGGGGCCAATCTCACATCTGGGGACAAGATGTTCCAGAGGGCAGGAGCCACAGCAGAGAAGATCCTCCTCTTGGACCCCACTGGTTGATATAATCAGGCTGACAGAACCTGCCGCATGCCGCCTCTGAAAACATGAGTAGGATGAGGCAATCCCAATGGGGTGAGATGGTCCCTCAACTAACCTGGATGCATGCCATGAAGAGCTTCAAAGGTGATCACCAATACCTTGAATTGGACCTGGTAGCAGACTGGCAACCAATTCAGCTCACAGAGAAGCGATGTTATAGGGGCCATTCTTGGGGGGGGGGCTCCAAAACTGCCTGTGCCAGAGCACTCTGCACCAACTGTAGCCTTTGAATGCTCTTTAAGAGTAGAGAGCATTACGATAGTCCAACCGTGGACTTCCGGTTCCAGTGAGCTTCAGGGAGGACGAGATGGTCGGGGCTCAAATCATTGAAGTCCTGAACTTTCCACGTTTGGGGGCAGGAAAATGCCCTAGGATGCCCCAGAGAGCCATCTGAAGAAAGGGTGAAGTGGAGGAGAAGGACAAAGCAGTGGCCCCGATTCTTTGAAGCTGTTCTTAGCCCTTAATCTCTGGCGTGAAAAACAGTGTTAATATGCCATTTTGAGGCAAACCAGAACGCTGCGCTGTAACAACAAGCCATGGAAGCAAGAAAATGCAAGCCACCAACAAAAGAAGAAAAGAGAAATTAAGAGGTACCACCCAAAATTTTCTGAGGGTAGAGAAAAAAACACAAAAAACCAGCCTTTTGCCTGTAAAGACTTTTTAAAAAGTGGCGAATTACTACAGTGGGAAGAGGAATACTAGGAAGAGATTGGAGATTGGAAAAAAATAGACATAAATTATAGAAACAAATTAACATTGATAGTGTTAATTTGGAAACCTACTCCCTGGACTTGGCATATTTAAAGCTGGAACTTTAAAAATAAATAAAATAAATAAAAATAAAAACAAATTTAAAAAGCAGATGAGTGCTGGATTAAAAAAAAGAAACAAAGACAGAATATTGAACACTGAAATCAATAAGGAATTTAAATGACTTTTCAAAAAAAGCACAAAGGATTATAAAAAAATCAAAGGTTGGGAACATTGGGACACAAAACAATTTGGACTTAATTCAATTCGGACTTAAAGCAACGTGGCGTATGGAGAATGTGAATAAATAAAAGAGGGAGGAGTTTGATTAAGATGGCGACAGCACAGAAAGAACAAGAGAAGAGCCACTGGGGGGAAGAGCTCACAATAAAAGTGAGGAGAATATTAGAAATGCTAGAGGTTTTGAGAGAAAAAATACAAAGGGAAGAAGAAAGGGAGAGGACAATAAAAAAGAATTCGTGTAAAAGAAAAACAAAATTGGTAATGTTAAACTTTGATAAATGATGGGAAATAGTTAGGAAGAGAGGGAAAAGAAGATTGAAAGAGTTCAAGGGAGCAGAAAAGATAAAGTTCTCTTCCAAGGAACTGGAAAAAGACAGAGGGGGTGAAGATTAGAAGAATAGGAGCCCAAAAGGATATGGAAGAAAGAAGAAAAAGAAGACAGGGGAAAGAAAAAGAGAGGATTAGAGGGAAAGAATGTTTAGAAGAGAAAATTGAGGAAAAAGGAAATTTGCAAAAGATAAAAGCGTATGTAAGAAACCTATTTACTAGGAAAGGGATAG
>JANHFO010005194.1:326154-343153 GCA_032468095.1 Pareas carinatus
GCAGACAGGTCAAGAAAAATTTGGAAAAAGTAATATACATGAATTGTCGATTAGTAATTAGTTGAATTTGTGGGAATCGGGTCCGTCATGTAGCAACATGTTTTGCGGTCTGCGGCTTGAAAAAGGCTGAAAACCTCTGATCTAGCCCGTGGCTGTTCCTCCTCTCCATGGCCATTCCCCCAAAACAGATTGTAAGAGTAAAACAATGATGCCTGTTACTATGAGTGTTATGGCCTATGGGTGCACATGTATCATGTTTTAAGCAGGTTCGCAATCACTGTTGGGCCACCCAGATTTTCAAACCAACATAGCAAAACAGGACAAGGAGAAAATTTGGTAGGATATACAGGAAATGCCTTCCTTTGGTGCTACTAAACATTATTTCCAAGTGAGCATCCGCAAATGACTTCTCCAGCTGCACTTTCTCTGCCAGCTAATGAGTCCTGTCTCCAAGTGTGAATTCTAAGTGAATGCTTTCTCCATCCCCAAGGAATTTGTTATAGCAGCTCCACTATAATTAGTCCTTAAGGGTAAAAGGCTTCTGTTATTCATATTCATATAAATTAACAAAAGGGATGTGTTGATTTACTACTAGTTACAGTAACTTGAAATGTAACTTCTTCCCTCATCTTTCCAAGGTTCAGTCCTTTCCCTGCTTCAGTAATTTCAAATCAAACTATATCAATAATTAAACATAATATTTTTAAGCCATCTCACATACACACAACCCCTCAACCTGAATTGACATTTAATAAACGTTTCTATACTGCTTGACTGACCTAGGAATGATGACACTTCATCTTTTACTTATGGTTAGACATACAAAGTACCCCAAGGAACAATTTTAACTAGTATAACTTTTTTTCTGCTCAGAAAAGTCATCTTTCCTGAAGGGTTTATATTTCAATTGGCATCTTTCCTAATTAACATCTAGATCTGTGGAAGAATATTATTCCTTAATGATGGAGTCGAAGTGCTGACTTGCAGTATAAGGTCCTTCCAATTGACATACTGTATCTTCACAAATGCTCCCACACGCAGCTGAAGCAGCTCCACAAAGCAGCTGATTCCTTTCCTTTTTCCAGGTTTGGGGTTTTTTAGGAGCTACTATAAAAGTTTAAAGCACCAGCTTGACCCTGGAGTTTCTTCACTATTTGCCTTACCCCTTCCTCTTGATGGTTGGATTCACAAAACTGCTAAGCCATATGCTTTTGACTTATCGTTGTGCATGAACCTAATCACTGAGAATATTCAACTAGCTTTTCATGTTGATTGCTGATTGTGATCATCAAAATCTGAACTACTTTGTTCTTTAGGTCCAGAACTGGGGAATTTGTGACTCTATGAGTTTAGCTTGGCTGTGATTCCCTCACTCACTATGTTAACTTGGAGTTGAGTCCCTAAAATATCTGAATGACGGCAAGTTCCCCTTTCCTGTCCAAGCAACACTGAAATTGCCATGGTCACCCAATGCAATATTATAGTTGATCAAGATTCAGCTAGGAAGATGAACAATAAATAAAAATAAACCCAGGCATTATATCGCACCTTAATTTGTATGTCTGGGTTATTTGGAGGGTAAAATAATGGCAGATAAAAATGTATGAGGGGGTGGGAATTGAATTAAATTTTAAGTATAACAGTCAGCTGAACAAATTTCAGCATTTGAAAATGGACTGTAGGAACCTTGACAGCTGAATCATTAGATTCATGGACAAAACATTCCCAGGGGAAGGTTCAGGAATCTGAAAATATGTAACTATTCCAAGACGCTTTGTCCTAAATGGCAGATGTTTAAAAGAACAAAAAGTTGTGATGCTATTTTTATCTCAGAGAATCTTTAAACCACTTATTTGCTTAAAGTTAATTGGGTTCTTTGCCTTGCTTTGAAGAGGCAGAGGAGACTCCTAATGAATCAGATCCTTCATTAAGTTTCTAGTCCAGCTATACTGTTAACTCACTCCTGCCACTTAAATTAAATGTTTGTCCCCTTTCCTTACCAAAATTTCCCACCCGTTCATGGCACTTCAATTAGATCTATCTTACACATCAAATTAATATTGTGTGCTCCCAACACCACCACCAAAATAAGTACAGGTTTTGATATTTTACAATAACATGAAAATATGAGATCTCTTCATTATTCCTGAATTTCTGAACATTCAACATGCATGCAAAAAACTTTAGTCATTCCATTCTTGCATTCAATTTCACTGGGTGAGTGAATGCATCAATGGGCTTCATTCCATATCAGCAGTGCAGATCATAACAGCTTACCAGGAACCTACTTGAATGAATACACTGAGTATTCTGTAGGTCTGTACCAACTACATGAAGTCTTACTTTTGACTTAACTTAACAGGCTCAGGCTCAACCCTTCCAAGACTGAGTGGCTGTGGCTTCCGGCATCCTGATATAGCCAGCTGGTTCCATCACTGGCTATTGGGGGCGATACATTGGCCCCCACAGAGAAGGCTCGCAACTTGGGCGTCCTCCTGGATGCACGGCTGTCCTTAAAAGAGCATTTGACAGCCATGGCCAGGGGGGCTTTTTATCAGGTTCGCCTGATACGCCAGTTACGCCCCTTTCTGGATCGGGACTCCTTACACACGGTCACTCAGGCTCTCGTCATTTCCCACCTGGATTACTGCAATGCTCTCTACTTGGGGCTCCCCTTGAGTCACACCCGGAGACTGCAGTTGGTCCAGAATGCGGCCACGCAGAGGATTATGGGGGTGAAGGGTCGCTCCCACGTAACTCCTCTCCTGTGCGAGCTGCACTAGCTACCTGTGGTCTTCCGGGTGTGCTTCAAGGTGTTGGTGACCATCATTAAAGCGCTCCTTGACTTAGGACCTACAGGAACGTCTGTTACCAGCATCTACCTCCCACTGGCCAGAGAATGTCAGCTGGCGACAGAGAGGGTTTCATCAAGGTGCCGTCAGCCAGACAATGTCGGCTGGCGATCCCCAGGGGTAGAGCCTTCTCTGTGGCAGCACCAACCCTCTGGAATGGGCTCCTCCCGGAGATACGCAGAACCTCCGTGCATTTGGCTGTGCCCTGAAAACTTACCTATTTGTTCTGTCCTAATTTCCCCTTTTATTTAAATTTGGATTTTAATTGATTATTGCTTGGAGGGGTATCAAACAAGTTTTAAGCAAGTCTTAAAGTTTTACTATTTTGCCAAATTATTTAATATTTTTAAATTGTTTTTTAACTTTTATACTTGATGTATTTTATCTGGCTGTTCACTGCCCTGAGTCCTTTGGAAGAAGGGCGGTATATAAATTTGATGAATAAATAAATAAATAAATAAATATTTATATAACACCCTCCAAAATTTCAATTTTAGCTCCTTATTTTATCAATCTTTCAATTTTAGCTAATGGTAATTTAGGTTCCTATCCTGATTTACTGGTAAAATTCTAGAATTAAAGATTCCTTTATTTAAAATAATTTATCTATCCAGGTTTTTTTTTCTATCTTCCATATTTGAATCCATTTTAAACATCCTAAACCTTTTAATAGTTCCCAGTCTTATAAAACCTCCTACTAAAATCAGTATATAATAACACATTTATCAATTCCCTATCATTACAATAACAAATTTATCAATTTTTCATCAACATTTGAATCCATTTTAAGCCTTTTCATATTAAGATTCAATCTTAAACATCCCCATTATCTTATAACAGATTCTTAAAATTTTTAATTATTACAATCATAACATAACAGTTTTTAAATTTTATATGGATTCATGTTTTTTAAGCTGGTATCTTAAATCAGACATTAAAGTTCTAAAAGTTACATTCTATTACTTTAAAATATTTAACTTGAACCTACTCAGTATCAAAAAAGAAGAAAAAAAGTGAAAGAAAGGAGAGTTCTCTTCTGTATAACATTTTAATTTATATACTTAATCATTAACTAGAAAATAGTTTTAAATTCCATATTCAATTCTTCATATTCCCCTCATTTAAATTATTCAACTTATATCAGTATTTATAATTTTAACCTTTTAATTAAAGCTTTACCCATTTTATTATTTAAACATTATCTTCTCCTTTTATCCAGTATTTATTATAGATCATTATTCCATATCAAAAACAAAAACAACAAAAATAATTTTTAAAATAAAGTTCCATTCTATATATCATTTTAGAAAATACCTAATCAATCAATAGAGCAAAACTTTTAAGTTTCAAACTGAATTCTTTATTTTACTTATTTTTGTCTGAATTTTTTCCACAATTTCCACATCTGTGGCTGTCTTTTGTCTGTATTTCTGAAGTTATACCATCCCTTTCTGCTTGTTTCTCTCCAAATTTCTCCAGATTTCTCCATTGATATCTTACAGTTTTTTAAAGCTGTTTTGTGGATTGGATTTTTTTGTTTGCTTCTTGCAATGTTCATGGTCGAATGTTTAAACACCCTGGGCCTTCTTTGAACCAACTTTTGACTTTTAATTTGGGGTTTAGTTTCCTTTTCTTGAGTAAAATCATGTTGCTTTCTTTCTTTTGTTTTCAGTTTGTCAATGTAATTGTCTTCCATGCTGCAATCATTTATCTGTTCTTTGCTTAGGTTTTTTTTCTTTGGCCTCTGTGAACACCTTTGATCTATTTTTTGCAGGAATTCTTTAATTTACTTTCTGCAAATCCATAAATGTCATTAGCACTTTCTTCAGACATTTCAGTATTTGCATTGTCATTTTTATTTTATTTTTCTTGTAACTGCCTCTGTTTATATTTAGCAACAAGCCAAGGGAGTTTCACTTTCTTAAATGCAGCTGCACTTCAAAGTCAGAGTCAGACATTCACTTTCACTTCATTTTTTCTTTTTAAATTAAATCCAGCAGAGTCTTACAAATTCCACAGTCCTATATTAGCAGCAATAATTTTTAAGTTTTAATCTGGATAGAAAGACATTTCATTTCTAGAGATTTTATTTCAGTCCAAAGGTTTTTTCTTTTATAATTAATCCCTTCCATTTTCAGTCGCCATTTTTTTTCCTTTTGGGTGTTAACTCTTTTTAAACTTTCTTAATCAGGTAGCATAGTCGTTTGGTGTAGGATTTTCAAACTCACCCAGATGGCTAGATGTTGATCTTCCACTTTTTTTGCGGCTTGATCCCAAGCTGCTTCTATTGTTGCTTCTGGTTCATCTGCAGCTAAATGTTGCGAGCACACAGCACAGCCAGGCAGACCTTTTGAGGAGATTTTCCCCCAATCCCAGGGTGATTGCCACCTCCCCCGAGACTGCGGAACATCTCCTCCCTTCATTGCTTCTCCGGGGCAAGTTAGGTTCGGCTCCAGGCATGGAACCGGACCAGTTTACATGCTATCAGGCAGTTCTCTGGGTTGACTGTTACAGCAGAACTTGCCTACTGTGAAGCTGGCCCCAACTTCCCAGGAAAGAACGAACCATCACTCCAATGTAAAATAGAGAAAAGGTACTTTTACTGGGTGGTTGAATGCCGCATGGCTAGGCAAACTCTGAATACATTCATCAATCATCCGTCAAGGTCTCCAATCAATTGATTGTTCAAGGCTGCACTCCTTTCCTCCTCAAGACAAGGCTAGTCCCATCCCTCATGTCATGTCACACCGCACTCAGCCCCCTCTCCAAGTATGGCAGATGCTCAAGCAGCTGTCAGTCAGAGTGACCATGATGTTCTTGATCACCTCTCTTACTTTGACTCTTCTTTCCCGATTGCTCAGTTTGACCATCCAACCAACTCTTGGAAGAGTCCTGGTTGTGCCAAACTCCTTCCATTTGAGAATTATGAAGACCACTGTGCTCTTAGGAACCTTCAGTGCAGCAGAAATTTTATTGTAGCCTCCCTCAGATCTGTGCCTTGCTATAATCCTCTCTCTTGAGTTCAGCAGGCAGTTCCTTTGACCTCATGGCTTTTACTCTGCTACAGTATGCACTGTCAGCTGTGATGCCTTCTATATAGAGGTGTGTGCCTTTTCAAATCCTGTCCAGTCAATTTAATTTACCACAGGTGGATTCCAATCAAGGGGTAGAAACATGTCAGCAACAATCAAGAGAAATGGGAGGCACCAGAGGTAAATTTCACATGTAGTTGCAGGTGGTCTGAATATTTATGCCAATGTGATAGTTCAGTTTTTTCTTCATTAAATTTACAGACATTTCTGAAATTCTGTTTTCACTATGTCCTTATGGAGTACTGAGTGTAGATTAATGAGAAAAAAAGGAATTTCAACAACTGTAGAATCAGGCTGCAGCATAACAAAATTGAGAAAAGTGAAGGTGGTCTGAATACTTTCTGAAGGCACTGTACATTTTCCAGAATGAAGGAGACTGGTATAAATGAAAAAACAGCAGTTTAAGATATCTAATAATATCTAGGTTCTAGCCAAGTGTTAAAATACTTATGATGATCATGTTAAAACAAATCTAAAGAAAGTAAAATGAAAGAAAGAAAAAATTAAAAAATGGTTTGTAAATATTCAGACTGGATTTATGGAAACATGTCAATGAGAAGATGGACTTTCCCCCTCCTGTTATATAAAATGGCTGAAGTATCTGATTGATTCATTTTTAGATAAAACAGATGGGACTCTCAGATCATGCACTGTTAAGCCTTTCTTTGGAATTGGTGCCACTGTGACCAGAAAGTCCAGATGGTGCTTAAATCTGTTGTTTTTTTAACAACCCTACTTTTTTTATTGTTATACCCAAACACATTGAGCAATTCTTAGTCATTAATTGCTGATCCAGTTCTGTCTGTTGGTACTATGGCTTACCAAAATGCACCCCCCAAAAAGGAAGCAATGTGAGAAGGTTGAGAAAATGAATCAAAGCCAGTGGGAAAAAATGCTTCACACCTAATAACACTTTCTAAAAGCTGTTTCAACATTGCAGACTGCACTAGAACAATACTGGTCTCATCAGAACCAGAAAGTACAGCACAGGTCACTTTATAGAATGCAATCTGTGGGAATAAGAGAGAGCAGCAGGTAATGGAGGACATGAAGTGGACTTACGTTGTAGCTAAAATACTTCAGGGGTATTAGTCTGCTGTTTTCTGTGCCAAACTGTGTTCTAATCAATGTCATTGTGGCTTGTGAAGTAAGTCCTTCTTAAATTGATCTCTGTCTTGGAAGATCAACCTGACTGAGCAAAGAATAAGAGTGGTGTATCATTCATATTAGACACCACAGCAAATTGCAGGTTATAACTTTTCAAATCAAAATCACCTCTATTCTGACCTGAAACTATTTGTGATTCCACGGGTTATCCATGATTTTGCTTTCTCTAAATATTCAAATTTAAATTACTGGTTTCTGAAGGGAAAACTCATTTCCTATTAAATTAAGCTAAATTAAATTAAATTTTAGCATCCTTCCTGTTTATTTCATATTAGGAAAAAAGCAAAACAAAAAGAAACAGCATGCTTAGGTATTTCAATTGACATTGGCCAACTGGACATACATTTCAGATATCTTTCATTAATACTTACCAATTTTGCTAATACAATTTCACACTTACTCCTTCCATCTTTTATCTAACCATCTATATAATTTTGAAATCTATTTTGAACATCCCAAACCTTTTAGACAATTTCATATTTTATAGATTTATGTATATAAAAGTGAAAATTACTCTCACTCACTCACTGACACATCTCCCAAACTATTGAAGCTAGGAATATGAAATTTCCTACACACCTTTGTCTTGCCATCTAGGTGCTCATTAAGAAAGGATTTTTTAAAATATTAAGTTTTATGTGAGTTATTTAAGATGTATTGCCATATTTAAATTTAGGATGGGTAGAGGGTTGTGATTGGACAAAATATCTGACAACATTTGTTTTCTTTCTCCTGATTGGAGGGCTTTCGCAGCCTGTTCTTTCCCAGCTCCCTCCCCCTCTTCCCATTCCCTTTCCCCCACACCCCATAATTTTGTAAATATAGTTAAAGTTCTATGTTAGTTATTCAGGTTTATCTGTACACCACCAATTCCCCCCTTTCCCCTCCCAACTCCCTCCCATTCTTTATTTATTATTTATTTTATTTATTTTTTAAATTTATATACCGCCCCTCTCCCGAAGGACTTGGGGCGGTGTACAGCCAGAAATAAAAAGAAAACCAACATACAATGATTAAAACCCATTAAAAGAATTACACTGACCTGGCTAAAAATTTCATATAAAAATGTCAAATTTAAAACCAAATTAAAATACAAATTACAAAATATAAAAGGGGGGTCAGGACAGCCCGGCTTGGGAGAATAAAAAGGTTTTCAGAGCCCGACGGAAGACCAGGAGATCCGTGATGGTCCGAATTCTTCCCATTCCCTTCCCCCCATATCCCATATTTTGTAAATATTGTTAAAGTTCAATGTTAAATTTTAATGTTCGGAGACCAGTGTGGGCCACTTTGAAGGCCATGCGGCCTTTTCTGAGGCCAGCACAGCCTGCTCGGAGGCCACCGCGGCCCTCCCAACAGCCTGCGCGGGCCTCACAACCCCATAGCAGGGCACGGGTATCAAAAACTAGTCCTTCTATATAAATCACTACAAAATAACCAGCTTGTCAATTTTTCATTATCTCCTGCTCTTTTAATCTCTTATCTCATCCTCCATTTTTGTTTATCTTTCAGCATCATGCTCATATCCTCATTTACCAATACCTTTACCATTTACCTTTCAGGCTCATACCCTCATTTAATTTATAAAGTACAAGGTGCAGAAACATAAGAAACAATAATCAATATTATGTATAGTTCATATACATATATGTCAGAGTATTCATGATCTGGAATGTCTGCATGGATACAGGTCAGCCATTCGGGACTGTTTGGGAGTCAGTCAATGGGGACTGTTTAGTGATTGATATATAAAGGGTCTGGGCGTGGCCTAGCTGTTGACTCTGATGTGTTGCTGTGTTAACTGCTCTGTTCATTTGTACTTCTCCAGCTATCTATATATTACTAGCTTCTGATACCTGTTCTCCGCTATGGTGATTCACCAAAAAATTAAATTTAGCTTGCTCTGGATCAGCTCTGGTGCCTTTCCCATCTCCCCTGTAGCACAGATTCTCCTATCTCTTCAGCTCTCTCTCTCTTCTTACTTCTTCGTTCAGCCACCTTCCCTCACTGTGCTGTCACCCTCCGTCCTCTCTGCTTGTCTTCAATCTCCCACTTTATTCCTCTCTTCCTCTGTTCACTAATTGCTTTTCATTCCCTTCTCAAAAAGTCCAACTCTCCTTCTCCTCTTTTGCACTCTCTCTCCCCTTCTGTGTCTCTCCTCCTTCTTAGTTCTTCACTTTGCCCCTTCAACGTCTCTTACTGTTTTCTTTTTCCACTCAGATCCTTCGTCTTTCCTTCCTTTTATCTCTCTCTCTGTCTTCCTGCTCTCCCGTTCTTCTCTTTCCTTCCTCCTGCCCTCCTGTTTCTCCTGTGATGTGGTGTTCCAGGTTTTGGTTTAGCTTTGAGTTTGAGGTCTGGGTCTGTGTTTGTGTTCTTGGCGTGTGTCAGTTTGTTTGGTTTTGGACTTACCCTTACTGGGAATTGAACTCTGAACATCTACCAGATGACTCATGAGATTGAGTCGAAGGATAGAAAAAGAAGACAATTGCCTCCTCCCATAAAAGGGGCCCACCAGGGGTTGTGACATAATATATAAACACTGCCTCCCTGGCCAGCTGACACATAAAGAGAACTTCTGGCTTAGTGGTTCTTACATCTGCCTAAGATGTGAAACTTCCAGAGTTCAATTCCCAGTAAGAGTAAGTCCAGCTGATGAGAGCTAATAAGCTCAAAATAGATCTATCCTGGTCTCCCTGAAATTATTTATGTGTCAGCACAAAAAAATATAACATATATAGATATAGATATATGTTTTCGTAGATTTTGTATATATATATACACAAATGATCATGATTATGCTTATATATTCAAATTGTCTATGAATGTATCTTATTGTATCCTTGTTATGTATGTAGGTAGGTATTGAGCAAGCTCACTGAAGACATTTTACTTGTGTGTCCTAACACACATAGCAAAATAAATTCTGATTCTGATTCAATACATGTTCCATTTCCTTCACATATATATTACCACTTATCTCCATCTTTGTCTGATAGATTCCCTTTTGATAAGTCATATCCTTCAATTCTTTTAATCCATTTATGAGTTAGGTTTCATCAGTAATGCCTACTAAATCGTCATCTTTCTGCACTGAGGAATCTTTTTTTTTCTGTTGTTCCAACTATTCCATTCATTTGCATCCAGACTGGAATCCTTGGATCAAATTGATTGTTTCCTTTTCACCCCATTTCTCTTTGCCTATTACTTCCTCTGTTTTAAGTGCTTTGCAAATGTTTTATCGGGTGTTTTCTATTCTATTGCTATTCTGTCCACACTATTTCTTTTCAAAACTGTTTCCCATTTAATGTTATTTACCCAACAATTGCTAGTTGTTCTCTCATTACCGTTTTGTACTGACTTGCTTTTATTGTGTTTTTCTTAATAAAACCCAACCCCTTACTCTGAGGCATGAGTTGTCGCATTTCTGAAATTCCTATTAATATAATTCTGCATGAAAAAATTGTAACATCTTTTAGTCAAAAGGTATCACTTATGAACAAGTCCTTTCTGGATGGTACCTGGGCTATATGGCATACTCTCCAAGCCTTATCAAGCTAGCTTGCTATTATGTATTGAAGTACATTGACTTGTATTGAATTGCATTGAAATCTATGTAAACTGCTGAATCAATGGCTAAAGTAGATGAAGCCTAAGTAGGCCCAGACTGCCTGTCTGTTGGGCCTCTTCGCGTAAGACTTTGAGTTTGAGTTTGAGTTTATTTGAATTTATACCTTGCCCTTCTCCCGCAGGACTCAGGGCGGCTAACAGGCCTAATGAAAAACATACAATACATAGCACAAAAACACAATAAAACAACCTTAAAAATAGTACATTACATGGGGCCTAATTAAAAAGATGGAAAGGATAATAAAATAATTTCCATCGAATTAAAATAACTAAAACTTAAATAATTTACTGCCTGCTGATTGGTCGCCACCTAGTGGTCAGCTTGTATAAATAGTTGCTGCCTAGCAGAACTAGCTGACTTCATCCCGAGCTGCTATATGCGTATGGCTGTTATTGCTTCTTTCTCAATAAACCCTGTTCCTGTTCAACCACTCGCCTCTTCAATGCCTCACAGAATTCAGAATACAACACTTGCCATTAATCTATGTAACCTCTGATAGTCTTTCTATTAGCTATGTTCAAATGACCAAGCTTTCAATTACTTTCAAATAAGGTTAGTTTGAGTCATCTAACAGCTAGGAGCCATCCACAATCAAGGACACTGAACAAGATCCTTCAACTTCCAAGCTATATACTCCCTGAGAGATATGAACACAAGTAGAATTATAAGGATATGGAAAAATTCATCTGATACCGATGACATATTTTAGAACAGAGAAACAGGGAAAATACAAGACAATGCTCAACCATATTAATAAACATGGTACACGTCAAAAACTGCTTCATCTTTTCCTTGCAGACCTTTGGAATATTCTTTCTTAAGAAAGATTGTTGTGTAGCCTGGCAAAAGACACAGACCACAACTGACTTCAAGGTTTCTGGCTGTTGAGTTTTACGTGACTACCACTATTGGAATTTGTTCTTTTAATATGCTAAATATTTATTGTTTATTATTTCATTTTAGTGGAATTCTAATAGTTGTGTTTACATCACATATATAAATAAATACATTAAAAAAGGAAAACAAAGGCAAAAAACATCCAAGTACAGCTATTAAGTACAATGAAAGAAAGTTTCTTTTAATATAGTGTACAAACACAAAAACATACCAATCAGCTCAGTATATACAACCTACCCTGTTTCTCCAAAAGTAAGACATCCTCCGAAAATAAGGCCTACTTACAGTTTTGCCTCTCGCTGAAATATAAGGCACTCCCCAAAAATAAGACCTCCCTGATAATAAGGCCTCCCCTCCAGTGCAGCTGGAGCAGGCAGGAAGTTCTCAGTGGAAAAATAAGACATCCCCTGAAAATAAGACCCAGCACATCTTTGGGAGCAAAAATTAATATAAGACAGTGTCTTATTTTCGGGGAAACACAGTAGCTTCTGCAAAGTTGGTGATACGTACCACTAATCTTGCATGCTCCATTTGTTTGTTTGTTTTTTTTAAAAAAAGGGAAAGGATGATGGGGAAAGGAGGGCGAATATATATTAGAACTGCAACCTTTGTATCTTTGAGAAGTTAGTAGTAGGCGACACCTTTTCAGTCTGAAGAGTGCATGTTCGGAACAGGAAAACACTTCATGGTGACTAAGAACATACAAAGAGGATGGGGGAAATATGATACTTGATAGAGAGAAAGAAGGAAGGCATAATTCTGGTGGGTTTTTTCTTTCTTTATTCTTTTCTTCTTACTTTTTATTTTTTGTTCATTTTTACTGTATTGAAAATGAGAGATAGGGTGAGGGATATTTTCAGACGTCTGCATTTCTCTGCATCCAGACACAATAACAATGCAATAACATTGGCAACAAGAAGGCTTAGGTAAATATGAACTCTGTCATGGAACCATGTCAGTTGCTCAATAATTATATGCTTAATCATTAGCACACCCTATAAGGTCACTGGAACCCTTCTTCAATCAAAGGGGAAAAAATTAGCATCCTAACAGATAAGAGGACAATTGCCAGGCCAGGTCAGAGCTCCAAGGTCATATTGGATTTAAGCAGGAGTTGTTCGGCAATGAAAGTGCAGAGACCTCAAGAGAGCAGCCTTCAACGGGAAATGATTTTTTTCCTGTTTATAAATATGCATTGCTTGACTCCCCACTACTAGCCTCAAAGTTATTTTGTTTTGACAGTGGTCTTGGCTCCCAGGAGTCCCTGGAGTTATTTAAAAAGACAGATTTCCTCCTGAAAATATCTGCAGTTGCGTGGTTTTTCCATTTTGTAACATTTACAACTAAAAATTAAAACCTCAGCTTTTCAAGGGGATGGTTTAAATATTTAATTCTATGCTATCAAGGCTCTCAAATTACTGGTTGCTATTTTTTTAAGCAAATATAATAATATTATTGCTGGATAATTGGGTGTTAATTGAAAGGAGGCAGTCCACTTTATTTTCAACAGTGTTGACAATTTGCATCTTCAGAATAAAGCAAACCGAACGAAATTGCTGGTTGCTCCAGAATTTCTTTTGAAGTCTTTCTTTCCCTTTTGAAGTTGATATTTCTGGATTTCTGAAATCAGGATTGGTTGGAAATATGCAAGTGAGTTGAAACATAAAAATGGAAACAGATGCTGCCTGGGGAAACTGTGGTCTTTGGTTAAATTCTACAAAGGAAAAATGCTGATGTACCAGTCTATTGGCCTTTTTCACCCTTCCCTGAGCAATCTCAGAGAGTCTGCCCATCAATTCATTTGTAGGCTACAGGGAATTACTGTTACAATGCTTTTCTCTGAGAGAAAATGAAAAACTAGAGACTTTCCCCTTTCTGCCAGCAAAAAAATCTAAAAATATTAAACTACTGTTGATGCTGGTAGTGAAAAAATAATTGCTTCCATGCTCTTTCTCCAAGAAGGAAAGGAAACTTCATGGCTTTCTTCTTCCTCTTAGTGAAAAACCTGAAGATGGCTGAATGTATGACTATGGGAGAAAGGAAGAGAGTGAACATGTGTTTATGTGTGATAACTTAATCGCGCACTGACATTCACACAGTATAGAAGATTCAATCCCACACCTGGCATAATCCTCAGGGTCAAAGTTACCTCCACTTTAGATCAACCAACCAACGCAATTTACTGAATTCCATGATTTATAATACTGGGTTATGCAATGGATAAAATCAGGAGAGAAGTACAATTACACTATGGCACTGAACGGCTTTGAAACTCATTGAATTTTGTACTTGGTGCATTTTGACACGAACATTTTGCCCCAATACTTGACATTTCTTTGGTACCCCACAGGCAAACTAGAACTTGTTGGTGTTGGTTGCCTCATGACTCACTACCCTTTCCAGTCGAAACAAAGGGCTATGCATTAGTCACATAGCAGGTTTTGCTCTGTGCACATTCCCTTGCAGCCTTATCTTAGCTTCTATGAACATTTTATCTATTTTTGCACTTTTTTCTCATCATGGGTCTTTGGTTTGGGAATGCATTAGATTTATTTACCTGTCATTTTTGATACTCAGCACGCCTCCCAGAACCAATTAACAATTAGTACCAAGATAGGCAACTGTATAGGCAACTTGTTTGTTATGTAAGTGTAGGCTATCATAATGTTATTTATTTGTTTGTCTATTTGTTCAATATGTACCCACTGCAGCTTGGTATTTCACAAATTGGAAGAGAGTCTGACTAGCCTCCAAGCTTTTAAGTAGCCTTCTCCAACTTGGTGCCCTCAAATGTGTTAAGATTTCAATCCAAGAATTCCTAACAATTCCAGACAAAAGGGCCACTCCTTAAACTTTGAGAAATACAGGTTGAGGGAAAGAGCCAAATTAATTGGATTTTGCAGACATAAATCATATAATTCTGTAACCAATGCAAAACTTCGAGTATAGGAAATGAGATACCCAATACAGGATTATGGAAAGATAATACATATAAAAGCAAGGGAATGTTGTCTCCCAAGTGCAAAGATCCAGCATATGATAGTGAAGCTGATCCACCTAATCAAACCTTCCAACTACTATTCTTTTCTTTGGTTTCAAATGATACTGCCAGAAAAACCCTGGAAAGAAAATGGAAGGGCCAAAACAGTTTGAAGCACAATTGGTATTCTTGTTCATGCTACTAATTGAAAGTTAAGGAAGGGTGAATGAATCAGAAGTGAACCACTAGCAAAATGGAGTTGTCAAGAAAACTTTTGATTCCTGAACCCCATGGTGGTACAGTGGTTAAAATGCAATTATATAGGTTGACTCTGCCCACCGCCAGGAGTTCGATCCTGACTGGCTAAAAGTTGACACAGCCTTCCATCCTTCTGAGGTCAGTAATATGAGGACCCAGATGGTTGGAGGCAATATCCTGACTCTGTAAACCACTTAAGAGTGCTGTAAAGCACTATGAAGTGCTATATATAAGTCTAAGTGCTATTGCTACTGGTACTGCTACAGGAAGGCCTTCTGGTGAGAGATGAGCTGCATCTCACAAATATTGGAAATGATGTGTTTGGAATACACTTGCACAAGTGATATGGTTGGAGGCTTTAAATCAAACCTGGAAGGAAAAAAGATCAGCATCCAGTAAAGTCAAAGCCAATAAGCCTTACATGAAAAAAAAAGTCAAACGAAGGAAGAGCCACTGAGGAAAATCACCAGGAGATATAGTACACAAGTCTAAGAAGGGCAGTATTATAGGGCTCAGAGGCTTGTCCAGTAGTGTTCAGAGTAGGAGGAACCAACATGAAGTTCCAATATGAGGTGGCACCAATGGCATTGTTACATTACTGAAACCTATTGAGATGAAACTCGTGATTAAAATATAGTACTGGAAGAATGAAATTTGTTCAAATGAAACAGATTAAATAAAATTGAGGAGGTACATTATACATAAAGAATGACTACAGGTATATAGAAAATTCATGATACCAAAGGGGAAAATGCTGCTGAAAGTGTCTGCTGGAATATTAAGGTAAAAAAACAACAATAATGATACTCTTATGTTGTATACCACAAAGCATTTAACCACACAGAAGATTCAACACTGATAAAATCTTCACAGATCCAATGGTCAAGTTATCTAGAAAACATATCACTACCATTTCAAATACCTTGTAATCAGTTGAGAATCAAATTCCAAGGCAAGTGGAAGATCCAACAGATTATTCAAGCATGTTGCCTTTAATTTTGTAAAAGATCATAATTAATCCAACAAAGGTTAGGAGAAAAATGTCCCCATTTAATTAATAAACTGCATATCAATTAATAGGAACCCTTGAGCTTCCTTTTAGTGCAACACCTGAATGTTGTTACCCAACCTTCTTTCTAATGTATTTATCAAACATTTCATAGCTCTTATCCTTCAAATATTTTTATTTCTGTCAGCGAAAAACAACTGTACTGACAAATCTCATTTATCAGCCATAGTGAAACCAAGTGAAGCCTAAAGACTTTTTCCAATAATTGGGGCAAGGTTTTAATAAGAAAAAGAGAGACTCTTTAAATAAAACTATTACTCCTACAATCATCATCATCACCTTAAAATTAAATCAATACAGCCTAACAATGTCATTTCCCAATAAGTGATAATATAAAAGTGCTAAACCACATGAGATATGGGTGTACAACATGATCAAGACAAGTATATAGGATTCATTTTTTCCAGATAATAATGTGTATTTAAGATAGACACTAAGAGATGTCAATGCTAATTTAGTACATCTGTTCCATTACATGCAGTTAACTTTCCCGGCTTGACAACCTCGTCTATTATGTTTGCAGCATTTCTTCAAAATCTGATTTGCAAAAATTTCTTAATTCCTTTCTGATATATTAAAAATCAAACTGCATCCAAGACACCTGATATTTTAATGTATATTATATGAACACATGTTTGTATACATACACATATACCCTTATATAATAATAATAATAATTTTATTTGTATCCCTCCCTTCTCCCGAAGGACTCAGGGCGGCTTACAGGCACGTTAGAGCACAAACAACATAAGCACTAAAAACATACTTAAGAATATTAAATAAAGCCTGAATTAAAAAAGGGAGCACTAAAATGATTACCCAAATAAATACAAATGTTTAAAATAATCTAACCCAGCTTTAAACACAAGAGAGTAAGGATACAGCTAACCCAAGCCAGCCTGTTGGAACAAATGGGTCTTCAGGGCACGCCGGAAGTTCGAAGGTCAGCAATCACTCTTATAGCAGGGGGGAGATCATTCCAGAGGGTGGGTGCTGCCAGAGAAGGCTCTCCCCCTGGGGGTCACCAGTCGGCATTGTTTGACTGGCGGCACCCTG
>JANHFO010005194.1:343253-354251 GCA_032468095.1 Pareas carinatus
CGAATGGTGCCCATTGATGTCTTCTTTGGGGAGGGCGAAGGGTCTAGAGCAGTTTCCCCCATTCAGGGGGATCGGGCATGGGCCCGTCCCCACATACCAGACCGTTGGAGCCTCCTCTCTCCTGGCCCCGATGTTATGGAGGCTGCTTACTGGCGGCCATTTTCCCCGGGATCTGTTTTATAAACTATATGACAAAATGCATATCACCTAATCCACTACAGCAGAGTTGTGGTCATTTTACAACTCTCCCTTGTGGTCAGAGATGATGTACAAGCCAATCCTTGCCTTAGAGTCATAGGTTACTTTTTCAAAGCCCATAAGAAGGGACCTAGATCCAACAATCCTGCAAAGTCGCTTCATATGACAGCTGCTTCATCGTCTCCCAAGTCATCACAGGATAGGTAGTGCAACTTTTGATTCCCTCCCCAATATAGCCTTGTGGTTTTTAAGGAAGTAAAGCTGCCAATGAGCAGAAATTGACAAAAAATGGGACAAGATTCCTTGTATGGCAGCCCTTAAATCTGCTTAATCCTCCTTCAGACCATCATCTAGAGAAAGAAATTCAATGCTCAAGTAATAGAAGCCAGTTACAGTATTTATCTTACCAAGAAACCTAAGTGAAGCTACCGAAAAATGTGTGACTCTCCTGCATCAGTCTAAAAAGGCACAATAAAATCAGGCTCATTGATTTTTAATTAAGAGGCTATCCCTTTGCAATTAGTAAGGCGTGTGCCTGCATTCCAATCAAAGCAAGTCTTAAAACTTGCAGTGAACTGTAACAAATGATTTTGGCAACCAGCAAAGGCCTTCTAGAGGTCTTTCCCATGAATCAAACCTCATCAGATGGCATAATTGTTCAAGAATACAACTTCAAACTTACGCTCCTTAAATAAAGTGAAGTATCAAAATACTTCTCTTGAATGGCTTTGGGTAATATAAGTTATTATTTGTATTTTTGAGACTGTCACTGGCCCCAAGATATCTAGTAAGCTTGGAGCTAAGCATGGATTCAAACTAATCAGTTTCCTGTCTTAAACCAATACTATAAGAATGCATCACAATGATTGGGGTGACACATTGAGCTAAACATTAATAGTTTTTAACAAGTTTTAGCTACCATTCAAACAGTAAATAAACCATGGCTTGTTAATGCAAAAAAGTACTATTTAAAAACATGGTTTTGTAGTTGCTTTACTGATTACCACAAAGCCACTACCTCTGTTGCTGCCCTGTCTCACACATACCACTGAAAGTCTGTAAGAGACATTCAAAATGTTGCATTTTATCTTGTTAACTACCTAGGTCTCTCCAGCTTTCTTAATTTAAAAAGTGCTTTATTTCTTCTTGATGTGTTTCACCTAGGGGGGTCAAATGTGAGGAATAGCCAGATTTTATATTTTCATCAATACTCATGTTGATTTGTGTCTTTCTTTATCCCAGGAGATCTGAATAACCCTAGCACTTTACAGGCTTTAATTTGAATATTTACAGCTTTCCTTCACATTCCATCTTGAGACTATAAGTAATCGCAGATTCAGAATTTGAATATCATCCATTCCCATCATATTTGGTTTGTTTACCATGCAAAAACTATCATTAAGGTTTATAGGCAGTCAGTCACCAGAAAGCCTTGAATGCAACAACTTAAAAGTCCCAACAAATATTACCACGGAATAAAAATGGGTAATGTGACAAAAGACTGAAATAGTTACATTTAAAGGAAATAACTGAATCCACTGTGTTGAGTAAATGTTAAAATCAAAAGAAATCAGATTAATTTTTAATCCTGGGCCTATCCACCCCTGGAAAAATGGTCCCCATTGTATGTTCAAAGCCTGGTGTGGCCCTTTAAGCACCTGCTGCCTGATAGAGCAGTTTTTCAATCTTCCAACAACAACTAGCCTTTTATTGGACCTAATAAAGAAACAGTCATTTCTCAATTTGTAGGTTTGCAATACTCTTGTCCTTCAAATTGACATTTTTCTTCATCAGGTTTTTTTCTTTTTGTACAATTGAAAATCTTTTACTGTTGATATTTGTAAAGGGAGTTTCTTATCATCCAATTCACGAATTTGGAGGGGGGCGGAATCCTGCAACTTATTTGGGAAATACAGGTAGAGTCCTTGACTTACAACAGTTCCTTTGGTGACCGTTCAAAGTTATAACAGCACTGAAAAAAGTAACTTATGACTGTTTTTCACACTTACAACCATTGCAGCATCCTCTTGGGCACATGATCAAAATTCAGATGCTCGGCAGCTGACTCATATTAATGACGGTTGCAGTGTCCCCGAGGATCATGTGATCCCCTTTTGTGACCTTCTGACAAGCAAAGCCAATGGGGAAACCAGATTCACTTAACGGCTAGGTTACTAACTTAGTAACTGTAATGATTCACTTAACTGTGACAAAAAAGGTCGCAAAATTGGGGCAACACTCACTTAACAAATGTTTCACTTATCAACATAAATTTGGGTTCAATTGTGGTCGTAGGTTGAGGACTACTTCTACTGTTTAACCATTCCTAGTCACCATTCAGCAGTACAGAAGCAATGGGTACTTTATAATATCGGAAATGATGACTCATCAGTAGTGACTTAATAGCTGAAAGATCAAACACAAATGATTTCCAGTTAACAAATGGCACTGAACAATCCTTGTCCCAAAAATATTTACTAAAGCACCACTATTCAGATATAAAGCAGGTTTCTTGATTTATTAGGTTGCTAGATGGATCAAGTGCTTCAAATTTTTAGCTCCACTAACATCTTTATCTAGTCTGGGAAACTGAACCAACCAACAGCTTTCTTTTTGACCCATCAGGTCAAATCCCCCATCTATTTCAAACAGCTTGGGAAGGAAAACAAGTCTGGTTTACACACATTGTGCTAGTCATAGTTTAAGCATTTTTTCATGAACAAAGTCACAATTGGACCAGTTTGCACCACAGACTAAGCCATAAACTATGGCTTATAAAAGATAGTGCCTGGATTCATACAACTGACTAAGCCAAACCAGCCAGCCAACTAACCACATAATGGTTTAATTTGAAATTAGACTTAAAATTGGAACATTTTGTTTTGCCAGGTTATGTGAGAAACCAGATTCCTAGTGCCGAGAAGTCTGTGTCCGGTTGTCTAGAAGAAAAGATGCTTTTAGTTATTTGCTTCCCTTTCAGCTAGGGTCTGAACATGCTAACAGCCCAGTCTCATGTACATCTATATGACACGTAAGACTCTCTCAGTTAATGGGGTTTAAATCCAATTTGAAAATCCTAAGTAAAGGTGTTTGGTTTAGTTTTGCTATTTTCCTTGTACAGTAAAGAATGGGGGATTTAAAACTCAATAGCAACCAGCTAATAATAAAATGCAGAACTGAGAAGAGCCATTCTGTAACACAGAAAGTGCAACTTCGGGTGCATGTTCTTGCTAATGGCCTTCCCTTCCCTGCATTCGTATTGCTTACCATCAGGGTATTAGTCACACTAAATTTATTGCAGATTTTTAACAGGTCTTAAGGGCGAGTATTACCCATCAAGCGCATTGATCTATCGAGCTTGTTTCTTCAGCTTCCAAGGGTCAAAAGAAAGATCTTTGGCCTTTTTTTCCCCCAGTCCTTAGCAAAAGGCTATGTTTTTGAGAGCAAAGGAGAATGGTCCATAAGGAAACTCAAAGCAACAGCTAATGGCGTCACCTTGTGGCCGCAAAATACATACGAGCTGTCTCCAAAAGCCTGCATCACAAACGACTTTTGAGCTTGTGTGTCAAGTTCAGAATGAGGAAAAAGAAATAAATATCTAATCACCCCTTGGTATAAGCCTCCAAATCAACTGAAGGATCCAGAAGCCATTAAGTAATTTTGCCATGTGGCTCATGAATTAAGTGCTGTTGTGTAAAAGATCTTTTAGTACTCACCCTAGAGGAGGATGCATAAAAAAATGCTGACATGGAAATAATATCAGGACAACATTCCTGCTTATGAACCATGAAGGCTCTTAAACAGTTTTCAATCCTTCCTTGTAATGATACCCCTGCATAAAATAGTGTATTCTATTATTGCAATCTATAGGCACCTTAGTCTGTTTACTGGTCCCCGTGCAGTTTACGCAGTTGGACATGACTCTGGATGGTATGCTTCTACTTTTCAGATCCTTGGGTCCCTAGAAAATGTCGTTACTTAAATGATCTATCTCCCAAAATAAAACCAAGTAGCTGGACACTAAGTTGAGTAAGTGACACAAAATTATACAGACTGATGAAAACCAAACAACCTCTGAACAGCTCCAAAGGAATCTTTCCATAACAGTTTAGTGTGCAACACAATGATAAATTCAGTGGAAGGAAATGAAGATAATGCAAACATAGGAAGAAAGAAATGCATAACATACAGCATATTGTCTGTGCTCATGCAACATCTTTACCCATAATTAACAAAACGTATTTACTCAATCAATTTTTTTAAGTTCACTTGACATAATGAGTCACAAAGAATGAGATGGATTCTTGCAACATACTAGGCCAAAATGTGACTCAGTGTATTGTTCTAACACAACCTCCTTTAACATGGTCAAAACTGACAGCTGTTAAAAAGACATTGTGGTTGATATATCAATAAAATGTTAAATCAAGGTACTTCCATGTGCAGCCTGTATGGTGCTCCTGAACCTGTGTGATTCCTAGCTGTTTTTTTTGTCCAACATCTGAATCAATTTATCTGATCCCCAAACCATCATGAATCTGGCTTTATGGTAGAAATGCTAGAGTTCAATGTCCTTCTTCCATCTTGTAACCCAAATTCTTCAATTGCCCTTCAGGGAGTTGACTACCACTACAATTTTATCCACTTTTAAATTGAGCAAAAAATAAAAAAGGTCCTTGGTGGTTTTCAGTCCTCTTTCCTCCAATTACACTATGCAGAGCTTTTATAAATCATAAATATTGCATGAATTAAGAATGTGAAGATGGCAATGCAGTGACTAGATTTTTTTAACTGTTCTATTGATCGATCAATCAGAGCCTTAATTGCCTCATTTTATTATAATTGTTACATTTATACTTATTTTTTAATTCAGGAACTCACTCATCTCACATGGATATTTCTTTTCATTTTATCCCCACAATTTTGTGAGGTGAATGGGACAATATGCCCCAAATCACTGAGCAAGTTTCAATGGATGAGTGTGTCCTTGAACCTGGCTATCCCTGGTCCTAGTGACACATTGTAATCGCAAGAATGTTTTCAGCAAATTTGACCATATGTCATCATTATCGTCTTAGGATTTGAAGAGTAAAAATGGTGGTGGCAATGTTATGTAAGGGGAGAGAAAACAATTTCCATGTCGGGTCTAAAATGTTGCCTTGGAAGGGATGACCACATTAACCATGCCATCAATCTGCTAACTTCCACAACACTGTTAAATTATCTAGTAGGAATATATCATTATTACCCCTCTCATCTTTCCTATTATCTATTACCTATATTCTTATTTGTATGACAATCAACTTGTTGCTTACATCTTACAATATATAATAGTTATTTCATTTAGTATCCTAGTTTGACTTGTAGATTGATTGTTAGTATTTCTATGACTGTTCTAAACCTATCACAAAAATGTATCATATGACATGATGAAGGTGTTTTGTGACATGATGACATGATGGATGTAGTTTATGATTATGAATGTATTTTATGATTGAGATTTCAGATTGCAGCTTATATGTACATGACATGATGAATGTACTTCATGATTATGAATGTGTCTTATGATTGTAATCACAGTTTGTCAATTGTAGCTTGTATGTAAGTGTAGAGCATGTACCCCGGAGACAAATTCCTTGTGTGTCCAGACACAGTTGACCAATAAATTCTAATTCTAATATGTCAGAGATTCTTTACAGAGCTATAAAGAAATTCAGAGTCATATGCTGTTCTTCCTCCATCCCAGAGCAGAGGCTTCCTATTACGACCTTGTTTCCCTGAAAAGAAGCCCTACTCCTCGTAAGTATAAGCCCTATGCCAAAAATAAGCCCTAGTTAAGATCGTCAGTCAGATGGATGCATTTACCAGATATGCGTCCATTGCAACTGGAGACGGAGCAACAAAAATAAGCTCTACCCCGAAAATAAGCCCTAGTACAGTGATGGTGAACCTTTTAGAGACCGGGTACCCAAAATGCAACCCAAAAGCCACTTTATCGCAAAGTTGCAACAAGACAAGATGCCCCCCCCATGGCCATCGGTGACCCCTCATGACCCCGTGGCCATCGGTGCCCCCTGTAGCCATCAGCACCCACCCACCCACCATGGCCATCAACAACCTACCCCATGCTCCCAACACCCCGCCACAAGCCTCCCCAGCTTTTGCAGCCCGCTGTGAGCCATGCTCCCCTCCAACCTAGCTCCTCTCCTCTCTCACCTTCTCCACAGACTCCATGCTGCATTTGAGCCACCTGTCTTACCCCAGACAGGAGAGTAAGGAAACACTCCCATTGAGTTGCTGGGCAGGGGGAGGGTGAGTCATGAATGTCCTCAGGCATGAGTGGAGAGAGGGAGGGGGTCCTGCATCCCTCTGATTTTCTAGTAAAGAAATCTGTGCTGGGGCAATGGCGCGCATGCCCACAGAGGGCTATGAGTGCCGCCTGTGGCTCCTGTGCCATAGGTTCGACACCACTGCCCTAGTGCTCATTTTGGAGCAAAAATTAATAAAAGACCAGGTCTTAATTTTGGGGAAACATAGTATACACTGATATCCTTGGTTCATCCTTGTTCTTTCATCCAGTGAAACAAAAGGATGATCGATTGTCTTCTGTTCAGGGAAACTCTTCAGGACTGCTTTATTGGTTCTTACCCAAATTCCACTAGCAGATTTAGGAGAGGTGAGTGCTTGCATTCATCTAGAGCAGTGATGGCGAGCCTATGGCACACGTGCCACAGCGGGCACGCAGAGACCTCTGTTGGCACGTGAGCCAAGTCGCCCCAGCATTGCCCAGAGTTGAGCATGCTTAGAAAGGAGTAACAGTGCCAGACAAAGATGTCACGGGGTCATGTGCATGCTCAGAAGAGAGTAGCGGCACCAGGTGATGATATCACAGGTCCATGTGCATGCTGAGAAAGAGAGTAGCGGTGCCGGGCAATGACTCATGAGCTGTGACTCATTAGCTGCCACTCATCCGGGCACTTTAGCTGCCTAAAAGGTTAGCCATCACTGATCTAAAGGCAGCCAAACTAAATCTGGCTGATCACTGACTCCTTCTCATGACGACCTCCTTTCATAACCACTACTACGTCACAGGATGAGAAAAACTGAGAGCTGGTTCAGACAATTCACAAATTACGTTAAAACACTTTTAAAACTCATGATATAAAGAAAACGCAGACTATATTAATTTGGAGTGTTACTCTATGATGACTTAAGAGGTGTTTTATAAGCAGCCTAGTTATATGAAAAGATGTGGTACAATAGAGGGAGAAAGCTGTCAGTTTGTTCCCATATATTACAATACTCTATATGACCACATATTAGTGCTGCCAATTCTAGATCTGACCGTCAAGATTAAAAGCAAAATTGAGCACGTCAAGATTGGGGAAAGCTTTTAAATCTCAGGACCATCAAGCTAGATATTTATAATTCTGATAAAATTCAGGTAGTCAACCTATAACCACAGTTGAGGCCAAATTTTCTGTTGTTAAGTGAGATATTCGTAAAGTAAATTTTGCCCCATTCTACGACCTTTCTTACCAAAGTTGTTAAGTGAATCACTGCAACGGTAAAGTTAGTAATGTAGCTGTTAAGTGAATCTGGCTTCCCCATTGACTTTGCTTGTCAGATGATTACATAAGAATCACTTACCGTACGTGATTTCTTCAAAACAAACAACATCAATTATTTCATCTCTATCTCTACATCTGCAAGTTTTATTAGAAAAGGTCATGTACTTTTTATAGAGAATATGTAGCTTTTGTCATAATCCAAAATCTGTTTTAATATTCAGGTTTAAGAGCAAGGAAAATAACTAAAGCATGCAAAAATAATATTTTTAAAAATAATATTCATTACTTTCTTTAAAGTTTAAGAATATAAAATCCAGCATGAAATAAAATCTGGTTTATATTTTGAATACAAGTAACAACTCTTCTTCAATTGTGTTACAACCTCAGTTATAAACAACTGTTAATAATTTTGAAGCATCCATTATAATTCCATTGCAGAGTTACTGAACTAGTTTTATTAAGGTAAATTTATAGTAATGGCAGAAATTAATACCACTCTGATTTTTACCACAGTCTGGCTTTATTGAATGCCATGCGGCATATTAATCTGTAAAGCCAAACAGAGCATGAAATAAAAGTATAAATTAACCTGTAACAGGAATGAAAAAACAGAGATTAATAAATATGAAACAAATAACACTTTAACGATAATCAACAGCCTGGTTTAACCAAGGCTAGAGTGCAATAATGCAGAAAACAATCATGGATACTTATTTCAAGTTTAGAGCCATGACCCAAACAAACATAGTATAATCAATACAATACAATTCAGAATTACACTGGAATTAAAGCTTTCAAGAATAAGGCTACTTTAAATAAATAAGGTCTGTACCCTGAGCAAATATGGATTACAGAATTACTTTGGGCTCTGCAGAGTCAGTCTAGGTCAATCATAGGATTGACTGATAACATCAGAAAATTTTTCCCACCCTATCCCAAACAGTAAGCTCTAGGGACGGACGAATGGACAGACAGATGGACAGACAGACGATAGGAGAGAGACCCACAGGATAAAACTCTACACTGCTGATGGAGAAAACTTTGCATTCTATGAAACAGTCCTGTTTAATCCATGGACACTTCTGTGGACATGACAGCTTTGCCCAGAAGTTCTCATCAACCATAAAACCTAACAAAGATATTGAGGTAGAGCTTGCGGTCAGATTAAATAGAATTAAAACTCTTCTACTGTATGTCCCCTAAACGGGATTCATTAGGCCAGCCAGATCATACTACATCTTAAGGGAGCTAGTTCACTTTTTGTTTTGTGATATTACTGTGTTTACCTGGCTGTCATTGTGTACATTAGTCAGTCATCCCTGGCACCCATGTTGTAAGTATATCCAACGTGCTTTGATTATTCCAAATGCGCTTTTATCTCCAAAAGTTGCCTATACATCATAGAATCATAGAGCTGTTCTAGGACAACCCTCTGCCCAAGATAGGAATCTTTATACTATCCCAGAAAATGGTTGTCCAATCTTTTCTTGAAACTTCTTGAAGTGGGGGAGGGAGAGGGAGAGAAGGGAATAAAAGGAGGTAGTTTGGGCATGAAAAGGGGGGAGAGAGAAAGCGCGGACGAGAGGGTGAGGGGAGGCTTGGTTGGGTCACACCTGATGGAGAGGGAGAGAAACGAGCCTGAGGGAAAAATAGAGGCCTGAGGAGGCGGTAGAGAAAGACCGGGGAGGAAGGAAAAGGAGAGAGACTGAGAGAAAGGGAGGCAGACAGGAACGAACAAAGGAGGAGAGGCAGTGGAAGGAGAGACCAGCAAGCAGCAGGAGAAAATAGAGAGAGAGGAAGAAGACCCAACTAGCTGCCTGACCACCACCGCACAGTGTGACCCTCCTTCTGGGAGGATCAGCTGGAACAACAAGACAGCAGAGTCCAGCTGACCCACGCAAATGAAGGTGCCTGCGTAAGGGACCAGTGTGAACTGGCAGTCATAACGACAGACTGTAGTAAGGGAAGGCACCTGGTTGGCTGGAAAAGAGGGATAGGGAAAACCGGAGTCGAGTGACCCTTTCGGAGGCAGTGCTACATTCTAGTGTTGGAGCACCCACAACTCCCGGCTCTTCCACTTATTAACTGTTATCACCTGGAACAGATGGAACACACATCTCAAGGAAAGTACAAAATGTTAGTTTAAAAAAAAATCAGACTCTCCCCATTCTCCAACACCTGCCTGAGACAGCAAAGATCTAAAGATGGTGAAAGTTCCGCAAAAACATACCCCTGAGGTATTATTACAGTAAAATCTCCATTTCCTGAATCGTACAATTATCAGACTTTGGATGCAACAGAACAAATTTCCATTTTGCTCCGCAAAATAAACAAATCTAGGTAATTTATGACACCCTGACAATTTAGGTCATTTTGTTTAATCATAGGTGACACACAAAACAGGTGACACTTTCAAGGTGTCATATTTAATAGAAAAGGACACTTCCTCATCTTAATTATTAAAGGAAGGTTTTTGTTGTATGTTGCAATCTGAAGGTCTTTCTGACACCATGGTTACAGATTCTTTGTAAGAAATGTTCATCTGGGGCCATCTTGGGTCATCTTAGCTATCTGCCACTACCTTGGGATTTGTGCTCCTGCTATTTATCTATTACAACATTTCTCAAACTTGTGCACTTTAAGAGGGGTGGACTTCAACTCCCAGAATTCCTCACCCAGCATTGGGCTGATCTATTGGGTTTTATCTTATTGCAATTGCTGGTTTGAATCAGATTTTAGGTTGACTTAGTTGTTTTTGAATCCATACCATTGTTTCTCCTTACTTGAAAAGCTTTGATTATTATTTTTTTGAGGCTGTCATGTTTTAAATTTTGGGAGTGTCAAAGAAATCTTCCTGGAAGTTGATTTTATTTCTAACATTTGCCTTAAATGCTGTTCTTCTAAGGGCTTGTTCCTCTTGGTTGCAGGGCGATGAACTGTCTAGTTCACGAAGTGAAGGAAGAATCAGTAAATGATGCAATGAGAGGTTTTGTTTTCCAGCCATCTTGTTGTAGAGCCTGATGATGATTAAGGCTGAGGGGGAGTGAGTGGCCCAACCACACCCATTTGGCTTCAATTTTAGATAAAGACTAGAGACTGGGCTTTTTCTGTTCCTAATTCAGCATCTTAACCATCATCATACTACCCTGTTTCCCCGAAAGTAAGAAATCCTCCGAAAATAAGACCTACTTACAGTTTTGCCCCTCACTGAAATAGAAGGCATCCCCCG
>JANHFO010005194.1:363940-375113 GCA_032468095.1 Pareas carinatus
AGGGAGCAGGTTTCAGGCGTGGGAAGCAGAGCTAGCTTTCCCACGTCCTGTTGCCTCCAGGACCGGAAGTCGAATCGTACTTTATGATTTTGAATGCACCTAATACGTGCATGACATGATGAATGTGGGTTGAGAGTAACTTCGTCTGAGAGCATTTTGCAAGACAAGCAAGCATTTTTAATAATTTTTAACTTGATAAACAAGTGATGTCTTGCATTATAAGTAGTATGTACAGTATATGCACGCTCTCTGGCTGTGGAAATGTGGGCAATGTTTGATCGCTTTGATATATGAGTGCTTGGAATTACAAACACGGCTCCTGAACTAATTATGCTCGTAATCCAAGGTTTTACTGTACTTTATGATTATGAATGTATCTTATGACTGTAATCAGAGTTTGTCAATTATAGCCTGTATATAAGTATAGAGCATGTACATTGGAGAGAAATTTCTTGTGTCCAGACACACTTGGCAAATAAATTATAATTCTAATCTTGTCAACAGTGTGTTCATGGAGGAATCTGGATGGGAAACCTCTTTGAGAGCCTGAGGTTATGCATTCCATCTATAAATTCTATGGAGACAGCTGTTGAGTTGATATTTTCTCTGCAGGCATTATCATTTTCTTCTCAGTTTGGCAATTCTGAATATATATACTTTTGACTAAGCAGGCCATAAGCTAGCAGTCCTTTAGGCTGTCTGATTTATCCCACTGGACTACCTATCATAAATCATTAAAAGGTTATGATTTCAGGTCTAATTTGCTTCTGCTAAATTCTAAGAATTAAATTGTCTTTTATCATAATTCCTTATTTATTGTTCAATAAACATGCTGAAGAAATTGTTTATCTTAAAGGAGAAAAGGGATTTGTCCCCTGAGTTGAGAAGCTTTTGAAAAAGAAAATTCAAATCAACAACACATAGTCAAATCCAGTCGCAGAGAGCTGACTATTATTGGTTGAAACACAGGCTAGGGCTTTTGCAGGGAACCACTCCCCCATACAGACCTGCATTGCAGTCAAAGAATTTTTTTAAAATCCTGCTCATCAGTGGAGACAGTCAGAAAGAACACATACATATCTCCTAAATTTTGATGTTTAAAATCAGGAATTATCAAAAGTTTACATCTTATTTGTAAGTATGATAACATCTATTTTCACATTGTAAATTTCTTCATGGAAATAAAGGGATTTCAAAAGGGCATACTTAAATGAAATCAACAGTCACAAACAGACTTAAATACAACGAATGAAATTTGTTATCCTCAAATAAAATAAATAAATAAATAATAAAATAAAACAATCTCCCATCCATTTCAAATACACCTTCTGACAGACATATATTTTACAGACTAGTCTACAGGAGAGGTAGAATTTTAAAAATGTTATCAGTCACAAGACAAACATACAAAAACATGCATTCTTGTGTTATATAATATGGCTTGCATGTAAGCAGGAATAAGTAAAATTATTGAAAAAATAATCTCTTCTAACCTTTCCCCTTTTATTTGCATCTTCAAAAAAATCTAAAAATGTATTAAAAAGCAAGATGTTGTTCCGCATACAGTAATTCTGTATATTCTTAAAGCCTCCTGCAATGCATTCTTTTATAGGCATGCCAGACTATACAGACAGAATATACAGACACATTATCCATGCAGAAGTAATTATTACATGGGATAAAATCCATCTTAGTAAATGAACTGCATAGATATAGAACGCAGGATACAAAACCAGAAACCTTACCTCTGTACTTCAAAGCACACAGCAGATATTCATAAATATAGAACTGACATATTTAAATGCTTGTGCTGGATTATTTAATCAAATATGTAGTATGATATTCCAAAATAACAATTTTGGTAAAGAAATACTAAAAATCTGGATTGTTACCACGCATGGAGTTACAACTAAGACAATCTATTTCTGAAAAACAAACACCTGCTCATTTGAATAAATTATTTTAAGGCAGCATTAAAATGTCAAATAACAGTTTTAGAGAAGTTGAGCTTCTCTAGAATTTTTCTCTTTAAGATTTAACCCAAAATATTTTTCATGTCCAAGAGATGAATTCTTAAAAACTGGTTCTTTGTAATTGAAACAGAAAGCTGTGCAAAATAACTCCTGAGCAGTTGGCCATCTTTGGCATCACTAGCAAATGTCTCCATATACATCCTTCATAGATTTTATTCCTGAAATTAGCAACTTGATGTTATACATTCAAGAGAATTTTAAAAAGACATAAACAAAGGATATCATACTGGTATAATTTTCCAAAACACATTTTAATAATCCATCTTTCCAAGAATAAACTTTTTCAGTCCGAGATGTCTGGATAAAGCAAATAGGTACATATGTGGATGAAGATGAAACAAAGAAATATTATCTTCATTTTCATCATGTAATTAATTTTTTAAAATTCTTGCTTGTTTTCAGCTTGCCCAACTAAGTGGCAGCATTTAGACAACCTTGACTGATCTTTAAAAGCTTAGCAAGGTCAGATTTGGTATTTGAATGGAAAATCAACAAGAAATATTTGGACTATAGGCTCAATTGAGAAGTCAAAAATAATATTGGAAGAAGGCAATGGCAAACCACTCCTGTATTGATTCCAAAACTATATATATTCATGAAATCATCAATGCCAGGTCTGTCTCAAAGGGACCTTTTTTCCATGCTTGAAGTAGATTTAATTATACTGTTTAACTATGCTGTTAAAACTGCAACCCTGTGCTCAGTTATATACTGTAATTCAGTAGATTAGAACTATCCAATTTCAAGTGAATATGTTTTCACTATGTTTATCAGCATTATTTTTGAGCATTGTCTTCTATAAATCCTATTATACACTTGAGTACAATAAGTGCATAAATGTATGTCTCGATCAAATCATTTGTGCATACCCATCTGTCTCTTTATTTTTGAGAAATCTTAAGGAGAAATCTAATAGAGCTGCAAGCCATTAATTTAAAGTGGCGAACTCGAGATATGAATTTTTTGATAATGGTTCCATTCCAACAAAAATGTGAAAGTGTTTACTTATCGTGTTATATATTTGGTTGTAAGAATACACGATTTGTTTATAAGGTTTGGTTAGCAGTAATATAAATACTTCAAAACTGTAGATCAGGAAAACCAAAATTATAATCCTAACACTAAATTTATCATTTCGGCTATGAAGCGTTTATTCAGCTGAACAACGTTTCTGTTTGAATTTCACTGCTCTGTGCCTCTGAAGAAAGGATTTCTGGCAAGGTCTTAGCCGTTGTTTCTAGATTTTGCTCTTCTCCTGAGGTGGGGAAGGGGGCCGTCCTGCTGGCGACATCAATGCTTGCTTCCTCCTCAGCTTTAAGGGAACGCAGCCAAGAAATGGCGTCCTTTTTCGGGCAGCCCAGCTACAACAGAAGCCAGCTAAAGGGTCAGCCGAAGTTAAAGACAAATATTTATTTATCTGGCCTGTGAAGCTCCAATTAGAGCTGCCTCTGAGTTATCAATTAAAGAGGATGAGTGAGACTCCCATCTCCTCTTAAGGACCTCTTTTGTGGAAAGATGGCGGGGGAACCTGAGAAATAACAGAGGATGGCTTGTTTATCAAACCAACATGACCTGTAACGTTTTATTTCGAATTTGGTCAGCGAGGTTGACCGATTTGTTCGGCAAAAGCTTCTTCTGGGAGCGTCTCGCGTGTTTCTGTGGGGGGGGGAGGGCAACACGCGCCATCAAAGCGCCCCTCCGCCGCCTCCTTTCACCCCTGCAAGCCGAGCGCAACTCGGCTCCATGCGGCGGAACCCAAGATGGAGATCTTGGGCGGGCAAAATGGAAGGACCGGCTGCCTTCGGTAAGATGCCGTCTTTCGTCCACCATCTTCTTTCTAGGCGGCGAAAGCACAGCCCTGAAAGGACAAATAATCGACCCAGAAAGAGCCAAGGGAACAACCAAGCTGCGCTTAGACAAAGCAGCGGGGCTCCCAGTCACTTATTCCCTCCCTCCCTTCTTTGCCGTCCTTGTTCAAGCCGGCGCTGCCCGGATGCACGGAACCGCCTCAGTGCTCCGGAGAACCCCGGAGGGCGGTGAGATCACGCGAGGTGTACCTCCTATATACCGGGAAAACGCTCAACTATTCGGGGGAGGCTACATAGTGCAGATAAATACGCTTTCTCGACAAGCGAGCAAGCGCTGATCCCCAAAGGAATGCGCAGATTAGTTGCTTAGAGGAGAAACTCGTCGCTCTTTCCCTTCCCGAACCCGACTTTCTTCGGTCTGAGATAAGAGCACGAGGTGAGCAAGAGGAAGCGCGCACGCGTACATCCCCTCCCCTAAGCGGTCGACCCCGCCCTGTCGGCTCGAGTTCGGGGCATCCTTTCTAGCCACTTGGCCTCGATGGTTTAAGGCGGCGCACCAAGCTGACGGACAGCTGCGCGCACCAAGCGCGTGTGTGGAATTTCCCCCCAGCTTCCACCGTTGCACTCATTCGTGGCCACCCCCCCCTCCTCCTCCTCTTCTTCTTCTTCAGGTAATGACACGACCGCCTCAACCTCTTTTCACCCCCACGCCGGCACCTAACCGCAGCTTGCGAAATACTGTTTTTTATATAGTAGCTTGTGTCAAAATATAAATTTGAAAAAGCCCCTCCCCCTTCTCGCCGTTTCCTTGCCGCGGGAGCCCGCCTTCCTCTCGCGCGTCCTCGCTTCCTCTGACCCGCTCCTCCCACCCGCTTCCTCCCGACTCCATATTGAGGCTGAAGGAGGCAAACCCCAGTCACAAAATGGAGGTAACGGTGCTCGGCGTCGCGCGGGAAACGGCGGCGGGCCACGGGCTTCCCCGGCAGCGGGCCCCGGAGATGGATGGCTAGGCCCGGCAGAGGAGGCGACGGGCAGGGAGGCCAGCCGAGGCATGGCCGACTCTCGAGCCGTCTCGCTTCTTTTCTCTCCCCGGCTTAGCCACGACGCCTCCGAAATGGCGCAACGCGGTGGAGGGGGGGGGAGGGAAGAGAAAGGCTTGGAGCGGGAAAGGCTGGTCTTTCGGCCGCCATTGTGACCTCGCGTTGATGGGGGGGGGGAGAAGAGAGAGAGAGAGAGAGAGATGAACTCCCGCAGCACAGCGGGTGGAGTCGTCAGCGTAGCCCGTTAGCTTCATCCCAGGCACCCGGCCTGCTTTCCCTTGGAGGGGCGATGGGGTTGAGGGGAGGATAGAGCGCGCCATAAGAGACGCGCACACGCAGATCCCGCCCCGCAATGGGGCAGAATTTCGTTAAACCCTTAGGAAAGCGCTCCCTTTTTTCAGCCGTGTGTGATATTTTGCAGCCCATGAGCTGATCCCACTCAGTAGGGTCCCTAAATGTGAATTGTTGAGTGCTGCTTCTGTAAACCTGGTCGTTGAGAAATCCTAAATATTGCAGTTGAGATTCCTGTCTGCGACCCCCCCCTTCCCCGCCCAAGGGGAGTGATATTCTACGTCGTCAGCTCACCGCAAAAATAATAACATAAGTGCTATGGTTAATTTTCTGTTTAAGCAGTCCTCTGGTAGGATTTGAATAATTTCGGTATGAAAACCATTGGACCTTTGATCGTTCTTAAAAGTGGTACTAGATCACTTAATGCTTCTGTTTGGAATCAGCAATTTTTTATTCCCTCTTGAAGCTAGCTATTCAGTATGAATTTTTCTGGTTCACCTAAACACCATATCATCTAAAATTTAATGAACTTTTCCAATTTTTAGAGACATAAAATGACTAGTATCATTTAAATATGACAAGCCCATGTAATGTATTAATTTCTATGATTACATAAAAGTGAATGTTCATGCTACCTGATCCTGTTATGTCTTTGAGTGCTGTTCACACTTGTAAGTCCCCAGGATTAGTGTACTGTAAATATATCCTTTTTGAATCCAGGTGCGACATAAAAGGCAGTAAACTGTGTGTATATAATAACAGTGTGGAATAGATTAACCTTCCAAACCCTCTAATTGTTTAAATTATCATTATATAGACACAATTTTAAATGGCTTTCTTGCCTCTGCCACATAAATAAATTGCTAATCTATATTCAATTTTTAAGGAAATCATTAATCTATGCACATCCAGATTGCAGAAGAGCAGACAGCTGTGATTGTATATCATGTTATTTGGAAAAATGTGCCACTTAATTTGAGTTCTAAGACTGAAGTATATGTGGCTGAACCTAAAACTTCATTCTGAAAAAAACCATAATTTGGGGCATAAAATGTAGAAGTTATGTCTTAATAGTCAAAGAATTCAACTAGTGAGCCAGTCTTGTTCAACAGGAATTCAGAGCCATAAGATGATTTATGTTTTTATTGCTAAAGATTAGTGATCCTTAGGTATCTAGCTTCTTATTTCTTGCTGAAATCAGCTGTGTGGGACTCTGCTGGGGCTTGCTATTGTATGTTGTTTCCAGGCTTGCATTCTCTATCTTTGCTTTTCCAAATTATAATTTGGGAACCTGTGTCAGCAGCTGATGCTTCTGTATTCCCTATAGTTTTAAAAAACAGAAAAAACAGAAAGGGCCTTTCTTGTATTCCTTGTTTGACTTTTATTTTTCTGGCCTTGTGGAAGGGAGAGTTTCCTATATGTACTAGGAGAAAAACCTAAACAGTTTTTAAATCCCATCTACTCAGGCATCATTGTGAAGGCAAAAAAGATGCAGACTCCAAGTTATGTCCCATATTAATTTTTTTATTTCAAGAAAAGTCGGTAACACTTTTGTATGCATATCAGAATCTTAGCAAGAAAATAGAGCAGAGAAAGTATACAAAATTATGTTGAAATCCAAGAATACTTTTAATTGGACAGGGCGGGGTTTTTGTGATAATATATACGAGCTTCAATTCTGCCTGTAACTCAGTTACTTTATTGTAAGCAATGTTTTAGCTGAAAGCAGTTTTATTCATTTTAGATTCAGCTCTCAAATCTATAGTCTCAGGATAATGTGTTTATTGTACCGTTTTTATAAATATTCCCAGTGGAATATTTTTTTAAAAGAAAAAGGTAATAGCAATATTTCTGATGGACACCAGAAACATTCAAACCTCGTTAAAAGAATGATGGTATAGAGATAGGCAGCTGTACAAAATACCAGAAAAGTTGCTCAAACCTTTTTTCCAAAGAACAAAGATTGCAGCAAAGAGGACTTGCCACCTTGACCTTATCTCCATCACTTCACATAAAGTGAAGGTTTTTTTTGAGATATTCTTATCCAGCAGTTAGAATCAGCCCTCTCAGGGCAGTGCCTAATAACTTGGTGCAGTGGAAGTGCTGCTTGTAGATATGAAACGTGTTTAATAATTTGTTAACTACTTAATTTTGGTCATAATAAATTATTAGTGCCCAGTTACAGCTGCATTTAAATGTGCATTTTTAATTAATGTCCTCAAGGCCTTGAGTACTTATATGCACAAGTTTGACAAGACATTCTGAAGGAAAACAGTGAAAAGCCTCTTTTTCCAAATGCTCAAGAATAGTAGCTGTCGAACTATTGCTTTTACAAAAGCTTTAAAGTATTAGTAACCCCTCTACATCTAGAATAACAGTAGAGAGGAATAGCCAGGGGATAAGGTGTTTATAAACTGAGTAAATTGGAGATGATCTTGATTCTCTCTCCCCTCCTGGGATTTGCTTCTTTAGTCAATATAATGAATGCAAATAAATACAGCATCTATTTAGAAACAATTTTAGTCTATTCTTATTGCATAGTTTTGAATAGAGTTTAATATAGTTTAATTGGCTAGCAGTTCATTGTGCTATTCTTATAGCGTATAACAATGAACATGCTTGTTTTTTCGATTGATACGCTGTGTTTTTACTTTAAACAAACATGAGTTGATAATAGAAGCCCATCCATTTTTACTTATTCTCTCATACAGTAAAATTACTTAAGCTAAAGTGGCTTCAATATGTTTGTCACTGAAAATTATGGCCCCTTTATTTTGTATGAGAGTAAGGAGAAAACTCACAGGAACTCCTACTACTTGTTACCTAGGTTAAAAGGAGCAACTGAGTCAGAACATACTCCCAAAATGGCGTGTAAAGAGGAGAGAGAGACTGAAGATTACAAGAGAAGGGGAAGAAGATCCTCACAGGTGGAATGTTTTTATGATTTTAGCTTTTTTACTTGAGTTAACTAGAATCAGTTTTGCTTGCTACTGCTTTGATCAGTCTTTATGTGACTCAGATTTTACATTGCACTACTCTGTTCTGCTTTGCTTTTGAAAATACGTTATTCTTTACTTTTCTTATTCCCAGTATGAATGATTATAGTAAGTACACTAGTATATGCATAATTCTATAACTTACTATATTACAGTAAAGGGAATAATTTGAAAACTAGTATCTAAATAAATCTTAAAATTGTAGTTAAATTACTAAAGTCCAGAAACAGGCAAATTATTGGTGGTTCTATCTTCTTGGATGGACATGTCTAGTTGACTAAAATCCATATTGCATTGAGGTGGTAACTACAGGTAGTTCTCGACTAACAACAGTTCATTTAGTGGCCAAAGTTACAAGGACACTGAAAAAAGGGACTTATGTCTTTTTTTCACACGATTCAGCATCCCCATCATCATGTAATCAAAATTCAGACACTAGGAATTGACATGTATTTATGACATTTGTAATGTTCCAGGGTCATGTGATTACCTTTTCAACCTTCTGACAAAGTGAATGGGGAAGCGAGATTAATTTAACAACAATGTTACTAACTTAACAACTGCAATGATTCTAAAATGTGGCAAGAAAGGTTGTAAATGAGGAAAACTCATTTAACCAATGTCTTAGTTTAACAACAAATTTTGGGCTCAATTGTGGACATAAGTTGAGGACTACCTGTATTGCTGCTGTTGCATCAGTATTGTCCCATGTAAACTAGAACATTGAAGATTAAAATTTTACTATTCTTTTAAAAAGAACATTATATCTCTTTCATAAAGTAAAAAGCTTAATCCAGACTCAAGGGTTGTTTATTTCATCATTTAAAAATAGGTTCAATGCAGCTAAGAATTGATCAATCAGTTTCACATAAATATCTGAAACTTCGTATTATGTAATATTTGCATATGTTCAGCAATTAAGCTTTTTTGAGAACTATGACCTTTTGTTGAAAGATTAAAAGCAAATCATCTTCAAAACATTAGAAGTAATCAATATGTTGTTTTTAATAATAGAACTTTAAACTCCTATAATTGAAGATTCCTCCTTAAATTATGATTTCTAATTTATAACATAGTGATAAGGAACTGCAAGACCTTACTACTGTCCACAGCCAGATGGGATGTATAATCTGCTTAAATAGCGTATTTTAAGGGATTAGGGAGCGTGAAAATGATACAGTGGTAGTTCCTGAAATAACAGTCTGGACTTATTTTTACTTTTCTCAGTAGAGCCTTTATTTCTTTAGAGTTGAATTGAATATAGAAACTCAGAAAACGGATTTCAGAAAAAGACATAGTGGTCAATGGCCTTTTCCATCTCTTAAGAAAGAGATTGTTGGGGCTAGCAATTTGATAAGGAGAGGCTTTAGAATTAAGAGTTGTGGAGACTTTTCACTGCTTTATAGCAGGTGATATGTTCTTATTCTTTTGTCAGAGAAAGATTAAAGAATAAGCAGTGTCCCACTCATTATAAATGCAAATATCCAAAAGAGAAGTGTAGAGTAGCTGTTTTGTCAGTGTGGCCATTCATTACAATTTTTATTTGAAAACACCATAGGAGAGCAGAATAAAAATTTCAATTAAGTTATTAAGCTGAATGACAATTTGGTGTTTAGTATCCATTATTCAGATATTAATCAAAACTCCCTTGAAGTCAACTGTTGCTATAAATAGTTTTACAACTCAAATACGGATATATATTTTTCCTATTCTGTGAGTCTTCATCACTATTAGACACACACTATTTGATTCACTGACAAAATGTCTGTCAATTAAATAATTTCCTCCTTCCTTTGCAATCTTGGAATTTGAGGTAGTGACTTTAGACTTTTAAAATGTGTTGTTACCGAGACAGAACAAATTGGTGATCTCTTTGTTCTGAGAACCACTAATTAATCTGATTAATTCAAAGAAATGTACAACTTCTAATGAATGCAAATTAAACTTAAATGATACCAAAAATTATGTTCCTCTTGGTGTGAATTGTTTCAAATGAAGAGATGCTAAACAGGGAAGTGACAATGTTAATAAGAAAAATAGATATATTTTTTATCACTCCATTTCCTGAATTTATCAGTTTATAATTAGTGATATATTTGGGAAGTAAATGTATTGAACTCTACATACCTTCTCAAGTTCTATTGTTCCATTTTCCCCACATGAGACTGTTTTCAGAGAGCAGGATTCATAACCATTCACCTGCTAGTCTAGAATTGGAGCAGATCCAGAAGTTCTGGATAGAGGAAACAAGATTTTCAAGTTGAGAGGTTGTACTAGAAAACTACTGAACATTACATTAGCAAGAAGATAGAATAATGTCTGACTTTTTGCTACTTTCTAGTGATACCTAGAAAGGAAGAGCCAGATTCTTTAAACACTCAACCTACTGTTCAAAGAAGTGTGTTCCCCATCCCTTTTGGCAGTGGCTTCAAAAGAATGTGCAGTTTCTATCTCTTCTAGACTCCAGCCTGGGATATATTTAAAAATTCCTTTTGGCTGTTGGCAGTCATCCATCCATCTTAACTAATACAGAAGACAGTAAATCAGTGATGGTGAAACTTTTGGGCTTGGCATATCAAAAATTCAAAAAATGTCTATTTTGACTGCTGTCATGGTCTCCACCCACAAACAAAATAAACAATCCTGTATCTTTCTCCTGTCTGGGCTGTCATGAATGACAGCACTAAGACTAGGCCTGGAGTATAAGTCCAGGTCTCATCTTCAGCCCTTGCACCACTACTTCCATTCAGAAAAGCTGCCTTGCCCTGTTCCATAAGAAGTGCAAGCCTTGGAGAATCATGTGAATGTCCCCTGGCCCAGCACTCTCCATGGACCATTTATGTTCAGGCGGCGCTATCTTTCTGTTGACAGGTCCTATCCAAGGCTGCTCTGGGTTGCATAATGCCTTTGTTTGTGAAGCAACCTCAGAGAATGCTCTTCCACAGCCTCTGTAGCAGGGGTGTTGGACCCAATTCCATTGTGGACTGCTGCCATGATCCGGCCGG
>JANHFO010005194.1:378982-397590 GCA_032468095.1 Pareas carinatus
TTTTAAATTTTGTTATATTAAATAGGTGCCTTTTATATTAATAAAATGGAAGTTCTCTGACCATTATTTTACAAATACCTTTTTAAAAAAATTCGTATTGGTGAGCCTCGGGATTTCTAATTGTGAATTTGGTGGTCCCCAAGGTCAAAAATGTTGGTAACCACTGGTCTAGGTAATACTTTTAGCAGAATTTCAAGGAACCCTCCTTCCAAAGGAAGTATATATTTCCAGCAGGAGAAATTAGGGGAATGGATTTGAGAGATTCCAGCACAAATGGTGATCATTAATTACACAAAGGCAGGTTTGATTCAGGTCATTTAAACTAATTGCAGTTTCAATTTATTTTTTAAAATAATAAAATACAAACTAACATGAAAGAAAAAAAGTAAGGGGATAAAAGAGTAAAGTTTAAAAGTAACCAAAAAAGCAAATATTCATGGACTAGAAAGATCATAGCCTGTTCACTATGATTTTCAGAAAGCTACAATAATGGTATTATTTGTCTAAAATGAAAGAGGTAAAGTTTGTCGATTGTGTTAGCTTCCACAAATTTTGAGCAGTGTTGAATGACATGGGTTATTATTGAGGGCAATTCAAAAGAAGCTGAAGGAAAAATTGTTTGACAAATCAGATATTCCCTAAGGCCAAGAAGTCTCAGCTCTGTTGCAATAAGACTTCCCAATCTAATGGCTTACTAGTACGAGCAGAATTCTACCTGTACTTTAGACTCATTCAATTGAGTTGGGCTGATTTGGAAGCAGCCAGCCTCTCATTTCTCATTGTTGTGTTTTGCTTGCTTACTGCTTCAACCATTTGACACTACAGTTCTTTTACTTCCTTTTAAATTCTCTGGGTCCGTACATTCTAGGAAGAAAAAAGGAGGAGGCAAGCTGATTGAAAACCAGAGTTCAGCCTTTTTTAACCCAGGTTTGATAGGCAAACTAGGCCAAAATAGAGGTCAAAATAATTTTAAGTCAGTTTAAAGTTAAAGGTAGACGTCTGAATGAATTACTTTGCGGGCGTTTGTGGATGTCCTTGAAAATAAAGAGGTTTCATCATATTTTTAATTACTTGTGGGTAGAAAAGTCAGTATTGATTCTTTATGCTCCTGTTTGCTTGTTTGCTTGCGTATATTTTTACAATATTTTGCATAAATCATTACTGAAAACATTTCACATTTTCATAATAATTGTTTCAAAAATTATTTTAGTTCAGAAATATCACACTATAAATGGACATAACTGTGAAGTGAAGAAAGCTCTCTCCAAGCAAGAAATGCAGACTGCAACTGCACAAAGAAGTAAGTCTTAGTCTGTAGGAGTGCAAAATATAGCAATTATGCTATCTATCAAACATTATTAGATATTCACTGTTATTTTTATTTAAGGTCGTGGGAGTAGTTCAAGCAACTTCATGGGTCGTGGGAACTTTGGTGGCAGTGGTGGAAGTTACAACAGAGGTGGAAGTTTTGGTGGTAGAGGTAGATGTTAGTTCTTCTCAATGTCCTTCCAAGATAGTATTTTACATATTTGTTGCTAACTTGTTCATAACAATACTTGTATTTTGCTTTAGGAAGCTACAGTAGTGGAGGTGGTAGCAGCAGTAGAGGAAGCTTTGGCAGTGGCGATGGATACAATGGTTTTGGTGATGGTAAGCATAGTAGTACAAATACCACTTGCATAATATCTGAGATATATAACTTGAAGTAGCTTAACAGCCACACCTGGTTGCACTGGTATCAAAATGATTTCAGTCCAAAAGTGGAATTGGCAAGGACCAGATTGGGGAAAAGTTTTTAAGGGATAACATTTTTCTTTATAACTCCTCATTCCAACCTTTCCTGTCCCCAGTATGAAAAGGGATAAGAAGTTACAATTAAAGAAAACAAAAGTTATCATAATAGGACACAGTTTTTAGTCACTTGTGGAATATCTTAACATAGAAAATGTTAAGTTGAGGAATAGGAAAATCTATATACTAAATAACAAGATGCTTTAGGTCAGTCATTATTAGCTTAATCCATTAATTTCAATGAAACACAATACCATTGCTTTCAAAGCAAATTGTTCTCGCACAGGTTGCATAGGCAGATGCAAGCACCAATAAAGTATTTTATTGTACCACTGAATCATAATAGACAGCCCTTCAGGGGTATTGATAAGCCTCCATTCCACTTTTCCCCACAAAACAACCACCCACAGTCAATGCAACCTTGTCCCACCAGCTGGTTCCACTAGTCACCAGAACCAAGCCCCAAACAGGAAGAAAGTCTTTAAGTTCACAAGCTGGAGGCAGATTTTGCAAAACAAGGTCTAAACCATAATCTGGAAATCAAGGTATGCTAATCCAAAGACTGAAATACAAGTCGAAATCCACCAGTCAAGATTTTCAAAAGGGTAGAGAACATGCCGAGATAATTCTTATTCCTGATGAATGCACCCTTCCCCGGTCTCTTGTTAAATCACCCTGAATCAGGTATTCCTTGTGAGAAGGAGTGGGGCAGCCTTCTCCGGAGCAGCCTTGCAGACCTCTGAGCTTCCCTCAGCTCCACTCTCTGTGCCTCATATCAGGTGGGGGAAGCAGCTGTTCCTTGTCAGAGAGGATCTGCTGTCTCTCATTGCTGCTGCCTTCTGCAGCTGATTCTCCCTTGTGTCTGTGAAGGCAGGTGACTCCCTGTCAGGTCAGCCACTTCCCCCAATGCCAGAGGAGTCTGGAACAAAATTGAACTCTCCAGACATTCCAGGAAAGACATACCATCGCTATTGGATGATCATGGTTCCAACTCCTCCTCCAAACTGGGATTCAACAGAGCTATGACACTACTACTAAAACATGACCTAATGTCTTCCTATGGAATATTGCTTATGCTCTTCAAACTAGGAACCTCCATATGTTTGGAAAAGTAGTTGTGATCAGCCAAAAAAAAAATGTGATTAATAATCAGGAATGTTGTATGCTACAAACCAAAACATCTCAAATAAAGAGACATTGCAGGAAGTTGATTGATTTTATTGCCAAAGTTCTGCTACCTTTTTATTGATTATGAATTTTGGTTACATTTAATTCAAGGTGGAAACTATGGTGGTAGCCCTGGATATGGTGGCCGAGGTGGTTATGGTGGTAGCCCAAGCTATGGAACTCCAAGTGGTGGATATGGTGGAGGAGGTGGAGGTTATGATGGTTATAATGAAGGAGGAAGCTTTGGAGGTGGTAAGCCTAAATTTATTAGAAATATAAATGTAAATGTATTTAAACATCTAGTCTGATCGTGTTTTTTTACCTGTCACTTTAAAACATCGTGTAGGTTTCATAAAGAAAAATGTTGTGCAGTGTAAAGTTAGTCTCAAAGTACACTTCCAGTGTTGTGAAATTATAAGTAGTCCGTTCTGTTAATTTTTTTGTAGCATTAGGACCAGAAATCTAATTTGAGAGACTATATCACACGAGCCCCCTTCCTACTTCAGATAAAGTAAGGCAGGAGGAGTCACATTCATACAACCAAATCCTCTTGCTATAGCTTTACAATAAAACTAGTACTGACTTACATGGCATTGTTTCCTTAGTGTGGTCTACATGTAGGGCTAACACTAGGGAAATGTCACATTCTTTATATAGCAATAGCACTTACCCCATTGTGCTGTTACAGCCCTCTGAGCAGTTACAGAGTCAGCATGTATTGGCCCCAACAATCTGGGTTCTCATTTTACTGACCTCGAAAGGATGGAGTGCTGAGTCAACCTTGAATCCTGTCAGGTTCAAACTCCTGGCTGAGAGGCAGAGTTAGCCTGCAATACTGCATTCTAACCACTGCACCAAATATGAAATATTTGGGTTGATTAGTGGACCACAGTTTCAAGGGTAAATGTTCTGATCTGCAGAACTACTTCTAGAAAGAGCAAACTGAGTCTGTTTATTTAAAAAATGTTGAACAGATGAGATTATCAAATATATCCATCCGTATGAGAACTAAAACTTGGAATTAGTTTGAATTTCCTTTACTTAGAAGAAAGATGACTATATTTAAAGAAAACCCTTCCCAACAGGGAACATTAGTTTCCATTGTCATACATTTAGTGAACCAAGAGAAATTTTCCACTTCATAGTTATATTGTTTAGAGTGAAGCTAGTCTTTCTTTTAGGTAACTCAATAGGCTGACTGATGCATAGACACGTAACTTCTGAATGTTTTAGAATTCTGACAGAATTAACCATGAGGTAATTAGTTTAGAAAGTGTTGAGTATTTTTGTGTTTTCCTCAAAAGTTTAAAATATCCCACAACACTCTTACAGGTTTGCTGCAGGGCATAGCTTAGGAGCTACAGGGCATCATGAAAAAGTTATGGGACACTAGGGGCACTTTGAATTGAAAAAATATTGGGAATTTCTGTATCAATCATCAGAAAGCCAGCTATCTGCAAGCCAGTTTATGGAGAGGCTGGTATGCCACTTGCTTACAGAATGTTTCTATTAGAAGAACATGTTTTGGGTCATTTAAACTGAAGCAGAAGGAGACCCATAGCTTTTCTTCCTTTCAGTGTTCCTAAGACTCGTTTCTCACAGGTTATCTTACCAAAGTTACTAGCTGGAACCAAGTGTTTATTTCTTACCAGGGAAAAGAATAGAAACATTACTCCATTGAATTCCATTTTTGTAGCTAAAACTGCATATATTTTTATGTTTTACAACTCAGATTGTATCCAATGTTTCATTTACTCAATCTAATGAAGTACTTAGAAAACTTACTTCAAATTATATAACAGACTTGATGAATGTAAAATTAAATTTCTATTTTAGGCAATTATGGTGGCAGTGGAAGCTACAATGATTTTGGCAACTACAGTGGACAGCAGACTTCAAGTTATGGACCCATGAAAGGAAGTGGCAGTTTCAGTGGCAGAAGTTCAGGCAGTCCCTATGGTGGTAAATACAACAATAAAATATATGCAGCTGGCTAGCATCTTTTAACACAAATGTGAATATAAACAGTTATATTCCATTTGTAGGTGGCTATGCATCAGGAGGAGGAGGAGGAGGAGGAGGAGGAGGAAGTGGTGGTGGCTATGGTGGAAGAAGATTCTAAAAACTAGCAGGATAATGGTATGTATGTGACAAATAAGTGTTTTTAATTCAGCTTACAACATTTCTTTGAGAGTAATCTTTTTTTTTTATCCTGTATTCAACAGGCTACAGTTCTTAGCAGGAGAAAGCGAGGAGTTGTCAGGAAAGCTGCAGGTTACTTTGAGACAGTCGTCCCAAATGAATTAGAGGAACTGTAAAATCTGCCACAGAAGGAGCGATGAACCATAGTCAGAAAAGTTACTGCAGCTTAAACAGGAAACCCTTCCTAAGGACTGTTATAGCCACAGTTTGCAAAGAGTGCAGCTATTGATTTAATGCAATGTAGTGTTTAGATGTACATTCCTGACTTTTTTTAATTTGTTGTTGTAGCTTTGTCTTTTCTTCATAAAATCAGGTATATTGCCCTGTAAATTTGTGGTAGTGGTACCAGGAATTAAAAATAATTAAGGAACTTTTAATTTTTTTCAATACTTGTGTAGTTCAGTTTTTTCTTACCGAAACTTCTTTAAACAAAGAAATGTAGTTTTAGGGTATATTCTTGCTAGGAAAAAAATCAGTGCATTATAATCTGTATTAATTTAAAGCTATAGAAATGCTGAACCGTTTTAAGTAAGTTTTTTCTGCATATGTAACCAAATGACATGAGTTGCACATGCATAGGGAGAGGAAAGATATTTGCATTAAAGCTTGTTTAGCTGTATAATTAGGACTGAGTCATATAAACCAATGCTTGTGAATGATAAAAGCTTTACTTTCAAATGAAATTCCAGATATTTCTGGGTTGTGCATATAATTTGTAGCATTTGTTTTTAGTTTAAACCTAAGTAAATAAGCATTGAAGAGATCTTTTAAAGTTTATTCAGTTTGCCTCCCACTTCGCTGATATATAAAGGAACTACAAGAAACATTGGCAGAACAGGTTTCTACCTTTTATAATTGTTGAGACTCAATTTCCCTCAAATTGCAAACAGATTAAATGCACACATATAATTGAATTAAAACTTTGAATCTAATAGCGTGAGTCTTTTACTTAGCTTACAGTTCTACAGTTTCATATGTATATATATATATATATATCTGCACTAAAAATACAGGTTCATCTATAAAGGTGCCTAAGTTGTGTATAATTTTGTATGCCCCTTTCTATCTGACGCTAATTTGCAGCCCAGAAACAATCCCTCTAATTCGTTGGAATAAGTATAACTTTTCTGAGCATGAATATATCAAGATGTTTCACACACTTTCTAATGCCCTGAGAATGGGTCTTGAAGGTAAAGTGAAAGAAATAGGAGCTAATTTGGTAGAACCTGTTGTTGCTAATGAGGGCCCTATGGCTACAATTAAACAAATACTGTGCATTGGAATGATTTGATAAAAAATTATTAAAGTCACAAACATGACTAAGTTGTTTACTCCGTCACTTACCTAGATTTATTTACAGCCATGTTCCCTAATAATTTGCTATCCTTCTTAATCTGATCAGACTTCTTTTTGAACTATTGCCAGAGCAGTGCTTTCTGTCAGTACACATCCAGAAGAGTAGGGCACAGTGAGTAGAAGAAATTCAGACATTTTTCACCTCTTACTTTTGTAGGTCAATGAGTTTAAGATAAACTTAATTCCAGTGTAGGAATTGATTGCTGAACGAATTGCTCAAGAATGAAACACGGAGTCATTGTTGGGTATAGAATGCCATGGTTAAAATTTATTTATAAGGAAATGTGGTGGTGCAGTAGTTAGGATACAATATCGCAGACTAACTCTGCCCAAAGCCAGGAGTTCAATACTAACTGGCTCAAGGTTGACTTAGCCTTCCATCCTGAGGTCGGTAAAATGAGGACTCAGATAGTTGGGGGCAATAGGCTGACATTTGTAAACCTCTCAAGAGTGCTATAAAGCACGATGGAGCGGTATATAAGTCCAAGTGCTATTGCTATCTGTGAACTCAACTCAGAGAGTATCAGTCTCTCAAAGATCTGCAGCGTCATGACTAAAGGTGGAAATGAAGTGTTCGTTTCTTGATGTGTCCTCTGTCTCCAAGAAAGTGTCTGCATTCTAATAGTCAAGCTTGTTTGAAAGGATATTCAGCTGTTGCTGTGGTGTTCTCATGTACATTTATTTTTTAAATTTATGTGCCACCCATTTCCCCAATAGGGTGACTGGGGGGGGGAGACTTATATTAGTACACACATGTGCCTTTCTTGTAAAGGTAGTTTAGATATAACTCATCCCTTCTAATCCTGTTCTAAATTCAGCAGCATAACTGGAGTAATTGGTTAAGACATTCAGTCTGTTTTTAATGGAGATGGAATGACTCTTGGTGTTATATAGAAAAAACAATACTAGTATGTTAATCGTTTGTGAAAATGTGAAACCTATAAGGTAATCAGTGACATAGACCCAGATCTCTGAATTCTGACAAGTTAAAGGAGTGGACAGTGAATAACCGGCATTAAAGATGTCTTAGTCGAAATGAGGACCAAACGAGATTCAGACAGGACTTCAGCGCCCAAGTCAGCAAATTAAAGAAGGACAAGGCAGCAACAGCTTCAACTTCCAGACAAGAGAAGGCATAAATATACTATGCTGATAGTGAGCAGCTTCCCCAAAGTAGTTAAATCTGCCTGTCAGTGATGAAATAACGAAGAAAGTCTAGGAAGAGTTCTACATCAAATGGAACCTCCCCAGGTCATAGCTACTTGAGTTGGCCCAGTCGTAGGTCTAGCATTTAGACCTGAAAGGGGAGTAAGACTAGGTAAGGCTTGTCTCCCAACACTTCATGAATTAAAAAATAATTCTTCTCTGAACATGGTAAGAAAGATCTGTTTGACTTGCAGATTGTTGAAGCAACCTCTGTGACCAGAGGTGGATATCTTATTGGAAAGCTTTTGCTTGGTAAGAATGTATAACACTGATGTTTCTTTTATTGTATTCTGAGCTCTGAAAATTTGAAGTTTGGAGAGAAGAACAAACGGTAATTGTGAAATATGAATATTGTAGTCAAATCAATGTGGATGGGTATATTAAATCATCTAATTGGCATTTAGGTCTAATTTTCTATTCATAGTACTTCAGATAGAGATGAATGGCTTATCAATTAGACCTTGCTGGGGATGAGGCTTCACTTAGGATTGTGCTCACTTGGCCATATCTATGTGACTTTGGGGGGGGGAGGATATCAGTTATCCACCAATAAATGAGAAGATTTAAAAAAAAATCTTCAGCTAAATTCATGACTTGCGAATGGCTCAAAAAGTTAATCTTCTCCAGTAGAGTTCATCTCCTATGCAGTAGGCATCGGTTATAATAGGCAATTTGCAGGCAGCATGTAGTAATAGGAATGGAATGGGGTGGGAAAAACAGCTTGAAACAACATTTTCAATATTTGGAGATTTTTTTTTCCTGATAAAACAATACCCCTTTACTTTAGCATAGGAAAAATGGGTACTCCTTGAAACAAATTTTAATTCCCATTGTTACTGTAGCAGAATATGGAAAACTAAAACAAGTCATTTTGTTTTACTTTTGAGAACTCAGTGGCTGGTTGCTTTTTGCTATTTGCATGTTCCTGGCATACAGCCTCTTAATGCCGTTACCAAAATTTGGCAGGAATCACTATTTTGGAGGGGGAAACTTCCCAGTGATTTTAGTGAGAAAGGTGTATGATGCATCACAGGTGGTTGAACATATCTAATTACATACATTAGGCAAATAAAAAAAGCACATAACCAACCAACCTGAAAATTCTGATCTTATTACTTGTATGATTTTTCATTGAGAAAAGTAGCCAATATGAAGTTAGCATTGCTGGATTCCTATTGGTAATATTTCTAATTGCCAAATTGCAGGCAAGAAAATCAGTAACATTCTCACCTGGAATACTTGATGTGCCCTCTAAATTAATTTTCAGGTAATGAATCTTTAAAACAAGTTTTTGGGGGGAGGTTTAGGATTTTTAAAAATTCTGTAACTGTGTAAATTGTGTAATCTAATATTGAAATTCATTTGCCTTATTCTGTTGTTCTGCATGTGAAAGTAGGAATGTGATTCCAGATAGTCTGCACTTTAGAGCCATTTGTCAACATCTCAGTTTAACTCACAAGTCATGCATTTAAGAGCAGTTTACACTTTCTGTACCTATCTACAGTAGCATCAAATGTACACATTGTTATGTTAAACGTGGCTAATTGAAACTGAATATTAGAAGATATTTATGGATTGTGTCTTGCTATTAATCCTAGGACTGAGTGGCAAAGAGCATCTATGCTCCCTTTTTGTCTTATGAAAACAGGGTTGAGGCTAAAATGGGTAGAGTAATCTCAGCAATCCCCAGCAAGATGGAAATGGGGTGAGTGCATGCGTTTCTTTCTCTGCCTCACATTTGGAGGTATACTGATATTAGTAAAAGACTACCCGAAACTTCTATATGCTCCGCTAAATATTTTCCCAAACAAGCCAGAAATTAACCAACTGTCTGTTTGACGATGGGCTTAAATGCATTATGTTACTAGAACAGTACCAGCATTAGGAATCTTGTGGTCCTCAATAATCTATTAACAAAGTTTTGCTTTTATCTTCTGCTCTGCAGGATGACTAATCCTGAAGAAACAATCGTCTGTTTCCATAAATTGAAATTTTTGATTCTTCAATGGAACATGCATACAACTGATAGCTATGAGAGCAAAAATTGAAGCATGTAATAATCAAATGCTTATAATAAAACATAGTTAATCATGATAGTTGATGAATCTCAATTCTAGTATTAGACCATTATTTATTTTTGCATTAAGCAACTGACTTGCATGATTTCTTCTGAAATGTTATGACACAAAGTTGAAATATTTGAAGCCCCTTAAAGGGATGTTGGATTCACATTGCTCATTTAGCTCCACATGAAACAACAGGTTCTGTGTAAATGTTTGGCTCTAGCCTAGGGGGGGAATATGTCTCTGAGCTTAAGGTCACATCCTGCTAGGACGAAACGTCAGGCCATGAGACAAACAAGCACACTCACAAATTTCTGGCTGACATGGATTAATAATTTGGGTCCATATATCAGTGTCCCATGAATTCTTTGAGAATGAAGAATACAAAGTAAATACTTAGATTTGTATTACAATTTTCCAATGTTCCTGTTTAATTCTGAAGGATAAGATGAGTAATTTTACAATGGTGTATTTTCAATTTCACTGTAAAGCAGTAATCAAATGTTTTTTGGGCAGGGGAACAAAACAGTACGCTACCTGGGTGTGTTATTTTTTCTTCCGTAAGTCTTAAAAGAATCAATTATAAGGTATAAAAAGCTGAAGACTGAACCACATCACTGACTTCCTTAAAAGTATGATTAAAACACTTGAAGATTATAACCATTGCAGTGATCTTTCAAATAAGGTAATCTATTCTACCACATAAAAGAGTGGCATCTTGTTTAATAAACTTCATAAAAATGCTACTAATTTTTCTTAATGGTAGAAATGTAAAACAGTGCTAGTTTTAAAATGTGAAAAAAGCCAACACAAGTTTTAAAAAATGGTGAAAAAATAGGAACACCCATGAATGGACCGATTAAAAGATACTGTATAACAAAGGGAGGCCTTCAGTGCTGTGGATCTCATTCTAAAGCCTTGGTTCTGTTCCAGTTCGGTAGAAGTCACCCTGGAGCCTAAACTAGCAACAACATTAAACTTTGCTATGGAACAACTTTCATCTTGATGCCACTTCCAATGATAAAATCAGTAAAATTCTCTTCAATATCGATCGGAGATGAAACCCAGGTTCAAATCCTTGAGGCACAAAACCTGTTGGATGACCAGTAATACCTGTTCCCTTTACACTGGACTGAGTTCTATAAAAACAATGGAGTGAAATTTATTTTTAGCAAATCTTCCTGGCAAAGGGATTTGAAGTATTTTTTTTTAACCTGATGCAATTCTAAATAGAAGAGCCTTGAATGAAATAAGAGGAGTTTTGGCTGCAATCCCAGATGCTGGGATATAAATCCTATGTGGTCCTGAGTACCTGCTCGGCACACAACAGCTGAAAGGGGATGTTTCAAATTTTCACACAACAGGGTGTTTGAACTAGTTAGTTCCCACAATCTGCCCCTCAAAGTCAGAATGGCTCCCATCCCTATTAATATTTAGAAGGGCCGTTAAAATGGAGAGGAAAAAAGGAAGAGGATGACCAGCAGCAAGGATGAAGGACATAGTCTTTAGGTGTACCACTAGAAAACCAGAAAGGCCAGGCTAGGGGCAGATTATCATGGAATCGACACTGACTTGATGGCACATAATCACTTAAGATATTTCTATGAAAATCCTTTGGGGATAAACCTTATATTTCAAACTAAGGCACTGCCTAGTGCTCTCAAGAGACAACAGATCATTTCTTCAAAACAAAAAAAATGTTTCCTGAAAACTACCTGCTAGTATCTTGTTTTTCTTAGTTTTCTTCTGAAATATAGAATAAAGAATAAGCCCTTAAACTTTAAATTGCAAACATGCTGAAAGGAATAAAATTGAGTAACTGGATCCCGTTAGTTATAAAATTCAACTGCATGGGTACTGAATTTAAATCTAATTGTGCAATTAGTTGCCTAGTACATCCAAGCTGCCAAATTATGAATCAAGAGATTAGTTAACTAGAAGACATTGGAGACCTAGTCCAACCCCCTGCTCAAGCAGGAAACCCTGTTTCAGACAAGTGGTCCAATGACTTCTTCAAAACCTAAAATTTCCCTACTCATCAATAAAACCTTGTTTAACTACCCAATCTGGCCTTAAGAGACTTTTAATGCATTTCAAGTCAAATATATGAGCTAGGAAAAAAGTGGGAAATAATAGAAGCTTAGATTCACAATAAGCTGTGTTCTACATCCAGTGATTCACTCCCCCATTCAACCACATTCAGTCACATAGTTGTACAGTCAATACATAACAGTTTACTAAATTATAAAATAAAAACAATTTAACCGCTTTAAAAGTATAAAACTCTTTTATCGTCTAACAATCTTTCAATGACCATGTTCCTGAAGGCCCAATAATTTTATTGAAAGAATGTTAAGCATATACCTACTGTCTACTATTCTTCAAAGTGCTTGTCTTTGGTGGGGTTTGGTTTGCTGCATTATACACATCAGTTTACATTCAAGCTGCTATAATAAAGTAAATACACTCATAAACTAAGAAATTCATTTGTGTTTATAAAATGATGTACCTTAAGACATAAAATTTTGTAAATATGTAGGAGTAGCAGTTGCAAATCACGCTTGATACTTGTTTGAATAAAGCAAACTAGAAATTGTATATAAATAAGACATCTTGAAATATTTACACAAGCACAAAAACTAAAGTTATATTAGAGGAAAGACTAGTGTATTATGGAAGTATTAGCTGTTGTGCATACATTTTGCATTACACTAATGATTTAGTGCGTTCATACATTTGACTAAAGAAATGTGATGTCACTTGAAAAAAGGACAACGCTGGGTTACATGATGCTTATCAATCGAAAATAACAATAAAAATATTCATAGAAATATCTTTTGTCTCCCTGATCTTCAGAACTTAGTCTCTAGCTTCTTGCTCTTAGGCACAAGGAAAATGCTCCCATCTCTGGTTTGCTGCAGTGAGTAATCATTAGGGGAGTATGGCTTGCCATCTTCATCCCGAAGCATGCTGAAGACTTCAAGGTATAGGGTGCTCAGCTGCTTTTTCAGCAGCTGCAGGCTTTTGTCATTCTCCACTTTCTCTTTTAGGAGCTTCTCTTTCTCATCCTTCAAGTAATCCAAATCGTGTTCCAATTCTGTAATATTTTCCAGTTTCCTTTTACGGCAGTTTTGAGCAGCTACTTTGTTCTTCCCTCGCCTTCGTATGTCACGAATCAGAGTGAGCTGAGCCTCGTTGAACTGTTGCTTGGACATCATTTCATTGAAGTCATCCACAGGGAGGTTGATGATTTTTTCAACAGTGAAAGGGATCTGCAGAGCTTTTGCCCTCTTCTCATCTCTAGTGAAATGAGTTTCTTGTTGGTTGAAGGATTTATCTTTCATAAATGGAGCTTCCACATGACCAGGATTGGCAGGCAATTCTCTTTGCGGTGTACTAGTAAGTGATAAGTCAGGTTTTGGAGTGCCTTGCTCCAATGATGGGGAGGCAGGAGCCTGCAGTTGAAATGAATGAATCTTTGCATTGCTCGGTGACACGATTCCAGGGATATTCTCAATCTCCATTTCTGAATCACTGCATCCAAAGCCTGCATCTTGACAGGCTGAAGATGACTCAACAGAATGAGCTGGGGAAGTTGTGTGGGGACTCTCATTTAGTGAAATGCCAGAGTCGGAATCGTTATACTCTGGGGCATTTCCTGCAAGGTCCTGGTTAAAAGCTTTGCACTGAGCAAAATCCGAAAGATCAATCGGTTCACTTAAAAAGCCAGCAACTGCCTGGTCCACAAAATGAGATGGTGGGGTAGGCACTCTGCTGTTCATCTTCACATCAATAAAGGAGTAGAAATCTTCACAAAAATCAGTGCTACGTTGACTAGAATCTTCTGGCAACCCCATGATGGAATAGGGATCCTCCAAAGGTTTCAAGAATTCCTGGCTGCAGTTAACAACTTCTTTCTCCATGGCAGATAATGAATTGTAAAAGGTAAAGTTATCAGCTGCCTCTGAAGTGGTATTTACAGCAGATGAGTTTGATGTTACATCAGCAAGGCTGTCGTTTTGTATATTAAGACACTGTAGAAAGAAAGGTTCCCAAGATGTTCAACAATAAAACTTATTATAATATTATAAGTAATTATAATTATATATTATAATTATATAAGTAATTACATATTATAATCTTATGCATGTTTTATATTCATTCTAGAGGCATATTGGAGGGTTTTCTGGTCTGAAAGCCACACTAGATTTTTTAGTGGCATGCTTGCATGTAGCATAGCAACTAAGCTTTGGTTTAATTCAATGTAAATGTAATTCAGAGTAATTATACAATTCCTTTCCATCTGTTTAACATTTCTTCCCTTCTGTTGCATGAAAAATGACCTGGGGAGGACCTCTGAGGAGGACGATCTCCCTAAATGTTTTACACATTAGCAATTTCTCAGCAGGTGATGCATAGTCTGGAGCTAAGGCCATTTATGGGTAATCTTGTGCCACACACATGGACACTAGTTTTTACTGTCACCTTTTCACATACTATGAGACTAAAAAACCTGGCAAGACAAAGATCATGCAAGAGAAATAAGGGGGAGGGGAGAGATATGATAGTAATTAGTGTGTCACTACTGACAATTTCAGAAAGGAAATCTGAATACTGAGAAATAAGGGATGAAATGCAATCAGAACCTTGAAACTACAAGCTATCAACCCATCAGTCATTCAACTCGTATTTAAACCAGTTGGCTAACTCAACAAATTTATTTAAATGTAAGAGTTTGCAAGAGTCTATGTTCCTCATAATCAGAACAGAATCACTCCCTTGGTAGGATTTGGTGGACTTCGAAAAGTGATATTACCTTTCAGTATAAATAACTAGACCTTCCAGGTTTATTTCTTAAAAAAAGGAACTTCTGTTTGAGAAATCTCTTTTTCCTGCATTCAGGGTAAAATAATTTGCTTTTTGCTTATAAATTCGTGCTTCCGTGACTAGTTATTCTAGATTTACAAAGTGTCATTTTCTCAAAAATAAAACCCCAAATCCATGATATGAAAATTTGTAGGTTTTTAAGATATTTTAATGTCTCTGAGGAGTTTGCAAGTACTTGGATTTCTGGAGTACCAAGTTGAGGATTCTGTTTATTTTTAAGAAAAAGCAGTCTTTCTCTTCCTATGCAATCATGGATAAAACTGATAAGAGCAAGATTTTTTTTAAAAAAATCTCCCCAATTATCAAAAGGATATTAAATAGCAAGACTTTTGGCAATCTTTCATTATACTCTATGTGGTACATCCAAAAGAATAACCAAATAGCCTTTCAACACATTTTCAAGTAAACTAGCTATAGAACTGTAATGTAAGTTAGGGCTTGATTCTAGTTGAAAATTGCAAATAGTACAAATTCTCTAAAAAATAAATGCTATTTCATTTGCACTATAAGTAAATCTTCGTTGCAAGTTAAGTAGTTCACAGCTAGTAGAATACTGTCAAGTTGTTACTTGGTGACGTTTTAATTTTTTCCCTCTCACTGAATTATCCTATGAGGGAGAAAACTGACCAAGATGACAAAAATGTCCAACAGATATTTATCAAAATGTCTATCCAAAATATATAATTAAACACTGATAGCAAATATTACCTGCAGTTCTGGAATAGACAGGAGTTCTTCCCACACTTGTTCTATATCTTGTGTGTTCTCCACTTTTGTATCTAATAACTCTGGAATTGTAGACTGAAGTCCAGATGAGTCAAGCTGCTTCTTATAGTTAGATTCAACAAAGACCTGGTTGTCAGACATTTCCAAGGATGCCACTTGTGGAAATTCAGTTGGGGAAATCTAGAATATATGAAATAGATCTTTGATACAGCTGCCCTTGGAACCTTAAACATTAGCATGAAAAGATGTATATCATAAAATTTGTGGTTCATAATATTAAGAGGAATGTAGAAAATAACAAGGAAAGAGATGCAGTTACGTACATAAAGATTGCCAAAGTAGTGAATATTTACCTCACTCTCGTCTACAAATAAAAATGTGTCTGCTAAAATCTGCATGCAGTCATCAAACAGATCATCTGCATCTTGTATGGGAATATGTACACTCTGCGTAAGAAACACAGAAGATTACTACTGTTGAATGCAGATACACTGAAGACATCCAACAGCAACTACCACATGAAAGAAACAAAGAAGAGGAAAATACAGTGTTCCAATCAATAAGAACAAAAGGGTTGTATGTTTATAGCTATACCTGTGAATAATTGTTGGATATGGCAGAATTTCCAGATTCAACAGCTTGAGCTGGTTGGATAGGAACAAATTCCCCGGTTTCCTCATCCAGCTGCAACTGGGCAAAAAAGGTTTTTTCTTGCTCTTTCCGAAGCAGCTCTTGTCTCTCACTTTCAAGCTTTTTCTGCTTCTCAAGCTCATATTCCTTCTTTCTTTGGCTAAAATCAAAAACTTCACGCCTTACTCCAAGATCTATGTCTTGTCTCCAGAGAATGTCAATCAGAGTCACATCCTATACGCACGAAAGAAAATAAAGAAATCAGGACTGTGCATTTTAAACGTACTATTCTAAATGAGAGGCCATTATATCTAAACAGTTGCAAATGGAACCAAAAGCCAAAGTTTATGAATTGATGTAAACATCCATGTTATATCCAATATAAAATTCCAATGGTATTTGATTACAAAACATGAAAACGTAGCAATAAGAATAGTTAGTGGTTAAAAGAAAAAATTACTTGCACTGTAATTCTGAGCACTATTTGAAGCTAATGTAAAATATATATGTTGTAAACACTTATTTGAAAACAATTCTATCAATTATTTGTGAATAAACATGCAATGGATTTTACTGAATGCCTGTAATCTTAAATGTGTTTATTGGTTATTAGTAAATGTAAATAGGACTGAATTGTCCGTGTCATAAATAAGTATATCCGATTCCCCCAAAAATATTTGAAGATTTGCACAAGCATTAATAAGTAGTTTAACACAGAATTACATAATGTTTTCATATATAATGTTCCAAAAATGTTTAATAAAATGCGAACGCTAGTAGTAATCATGCCATATTTTTCTAAATGTCATAGACTTTTCAAGATTGCCAAAACACCACTAAGTAATAAATTCTTGATAGTACTCATTACTGTTGATATTGATAGGAATTACATCATGTCTACTAATATTCACCACTTGTTACATGAATAGATAGATGAAAGGTATTCTTTCATTTTGGAGTTTTTTTAAATTATTCAATGCTTACAAGTCAGCCTGGTTAAGTTAACTCCAGTTTCTTCAGTATTTTGTCTTAATAATCTTTAGTCAGCTAAAGATATTGAATACTTATAGATTAAGGCAAATCTCCCTTTAAGGATACTTCCAAAAGCCGTGGCAGTAAATAACACTAGATATTACAAGCTTAGTTATTTTATAAAAATGAATCTAGGTAAAAAGCCAGGAGAAAAATTATTCTGCTAGGTGACAACGACAATACTTTATTGTTCAGCCATCAATCCATATTGTAATATAAAGCCATTGAAAAAAGCCTTCATTGAAAATAACTAAAAACAAACTTAGCTCATACGTTCTTATTACCTCTTACAATTTATCTCAATCAAATGTACATATGCAGCTCCAACTGCACTGCTTTACTCAAGGGGGAGATTGTTTTATATGTAGCATTTCTATTCTGATCCACATATAAATATATTGTTCTAAGATATGGACCCCTGAAAGCTGTTCGTCTAATATAAGGTTCAACAAGGGGTCCGAATAGAAGATCTCCAACCTTATTATTCTATTTTATGTCTCCTATGCAGCACAACTGAATCTCTGGTAAACCACAAATAAATACATATTCATGACAGGGAACTCAATTAAGCCTTTCAGATTAACCACTGTATCTAGCTATTAACATCTTGCATAAATATCCATCTAAGATACTTGGGCTTTTTGTAATTGAATATTTTTCAGTTCAAAAGTTGTATTTGTAGTGGCTCATCCATTTAAGCATATCAGTCTTGCTGAGAGTAGCTACTGCAATGATTCCCAACCTTTGGGGCACCATGGATCGATTCCATGGAGAAAGTTTTTTTCTGCGGCTGGAGGACGTGTGGTTTCATGTGCTGCCTGCATATATACAGTGGATGGGGCTTCGCTTGTTTGCACGGCTCGGTTGTTGGCATGCCGTGGCCAGCCAGTCCACAGACTGGGGGTTGAAGACCTCGAAGTTACTGTATCTCTCTTTGAGTTTCTATGTCAGAGATTTCTTGTACAATAATTTTCTTAACCTGTCACTGCTATACAAGAAGCAGGAAGCCTACAGCTTCTAATATAATGTGCAATTTACACTATCCGGGAGGATCCTAATTGAAGTTTAGTCTATTCTATCAACCACAATTTTACGAATCTATCAATTTTCATTTAGAATAAAAATTCCTACCAATAAAAGTGACACCTTCCCCCAAAAAGTCTTATTCATACAATTCCCAAGGCCAATTCCATTTCTCAAATTCCTAAATGTTATATAGACATCATAAGCTACACTCTTGAAAATAACAATGACCAAACCACCGAATATTTGATAACTGCATTTTTGGATCTCAAAATTTAATCAAAACTGAATATCCCATACTCTAGCAATAAAATGTCTAGCTTTTAAAAAAAGAATAACTTGTTTTTGTATACATTTATGGGGTTGATGATAATCACAGATGAATTCTGTAAATGCATGAAGAAAATTTCAACATTATCTAAAGATATAAACCTCAAATACCACTCACTCACTCACTCATTCACTGATTGACTGTCTGACTCAACACCATATCTCCAAAACCATTAAAGCTACAAACCTGAAATT